>CM040245.1:179873989-179976701 GCA_022545495.1 Chrysanthemum lavandulifolium | reverse complement strand
TTGTTCATTTTGTGGTCTTAGATGGGTAAAACGATGAGTGAATAAGTACTCATCAAAATCCCCACACTAAGCAATTGCTAGTCCCTAGCAATCCTTTGAGAAAACATAATGGATTTGAATCTCTTTACCAAAAGTCATTACTTTTGGAGTAGCCAATTGTTTTAGTTCAAGTAAGAACCTTGGTACAATGATAACCAAATGATTTTGAGCAAATCACCGACTTTCAACGGTTTTGATTTGTCTTTACGAGCCGCTTGCTACGGACTAGCCAACTCTTAGATAAAATATCTTTGGTGAGTCGATTACCAATTATGGTTTTCCAACCGCCTTTACCACAAGCCATAAACTTGCGGGCTAGCCAACTCTTCACTAATTAAAGATATGGTGAAATGAACACCATACAATTTTGGGCAAATTGCAAGCCATTAACGGATTTGAGATATCTTTACCAAGAGTCGCTTGCTCTGGATTAGCCAATCCTATTGTTTATTAGACATGGCGGATCGATAACCATAAAAAAAATTGCCAAAATGGGGAATTGGGTGGTAATACATATGATCAAATTCGTGAGAATTCCCCACACTAGAAATGAATATTGTCCTCAATATTCAAAGTACCGCGGTTATGCCGAAACATAGAACGTAAAAGGGAAATACTACGGCCATTATTTGAATTTTTTTTTTTTTTTTTTTTTTGAAAACTTATGTACAACAATGGGGCAACTCCCCACACTAGGGTGGAACATACTGGTGAAAACCCATGTTATGCTCTTGTTTTGTTAACCGAGTCGCTAGCTTGACTCGACCCAATTCATTGGTCCATGGGGAGCAAGTGGAAGAGAAAATCGCCATCGGACTTTCATTCAAATAGTTTGGATAAACATTGAATGTGATGAAAGTTCCACTCGATGAGATAAAACCGCTCAAAAGAATGAGAAATGCCGGGATCAAAGATGGTATCTTCACTCCGTAGGAGTTAAGACATGGAGAAGTAACGGATGAGAAAGCAAAGTATCAATCGCATGACAACGGGTGGGTTGGGTGGGAAAAAGATTAGATTGAGGAACATTAACGAAATGTTCTGAAATCTTATCCACCACTGAAGCAATGAAAACATCCGTATCGGGCTTAGAAGAGGTTCCATCATCCGGCGGTTTAGCAGGCGGACGAGTCGATGATGGACCAAAGCCATAATCGTCACTCTGAAAACCCGAAGGTATCGAGTCATCCGGAGAAAGAAAGTCGACCTCTTCTATAAGAGTGTCACTCGACGAATTATCAGAAGACCAATTGTAAAGAAGATTTTCCAATTCGGTAAGGTCGGCTTCAAAGTCAAAGTGAGCATCATCATCTCCCGGTGGAGAATAATCAACGAGAGCGAGTTCATCGGCGAACTCCTCGAGAAGGTCTAACGTCGAAGTGGGATTGCCACTATTCTTTTCTTCGGGTAAAGAAGGAGATGTAAAAACATCACTATCCTCATTCTGAATATCAAAGATGGGATTATCCGAAACTAAAGTGAATTCAGAATCAAAGTCAAACAGAGGATTAGTGAAAGCCATAGCAAAAGGTTTCTCGGACACAACAAGAATATCTTCATCGTTCGTTTCAAAATCAGTGTCCATATCAAGGTCATCGGGGTCAACATCTCTCACTTCTTCCAAGCTGACGAGCTCAGAAGGTATCTCCTCAACATACTCGATGTCTCCACATGATAAAGAATCATCAAACGACGTATAGTCATTTTCAAACTTGGAGGTTATCTCAACAGAAACTTTTGGGGTGGGAGAAGAATCATCATCGAGAGGCTCGTCACACATAACCTCGGACTCACTTGGGGTTGGGACAAGGTTCTCAGCACAAGACGGTTTCGTTTCCGGAATAGTGCTAAGATGCTCGTCCCCCATTAAAAGGTTATCCGAAGGTTCTATGGTAGGTAGGCAATATGAGGGCGGAGAGTGGACATGTGCGGTACTTTGTGGGCTTGAGATATGAACCTTGTCCTTTTTCGTCTCCCAATCTTCCTCATCCTCGTCATCGAGACGGCAAGCTTCGTTAAATAGGACGCCTTTGGCGACTTCGTTAAATAGGAGAAGCTTTTGAGTTGCTCGTTCATCGGCTAGATATCTTTCGTTGCGAGCTGCTTGTTCCTCGGAAAGTTCTTCAAGGATTATACGAGGAAATTGATCAATGACGGAAGTTGTGGGGTTGGATGTTGTCAAAGCGGAAGTGTTATAACAAGGATCGGGTCCATAGTAATTTTGATTCCACGATTGACATTGATAATCATCATGAGGACCCCACACTTAGCACAATGAGGGTATTGAGGAGAGAAACTTTGAAACGATGAATCACTCAAATGATGATAGTACGGTTGTGGTTCGTATGCATTCTGTGGAGGGTAGTTGAAATTGTTTTGAGGATAATCGAAAGAGTTTGGGTTAGAATCATAAGCGAATGAATTCTCGGCGCAAATCGAACAACATCCATCAATAAGATAGTTTCCACACCACTCGCACATACATTTGTAACAACGAAAACCTTGTGGTAACAAGTCTCCGCAACCGTAGCAATACTCTTGATCGAACGAAGATATCTCGGGTACGGGAGTAGGAATCGAGGGCTCAACAACATCACAAATGTTAGGTAAAATTGTATTTCCCGAAGTTGAAATTTGACGAAGTTCATTTAAGCAATTTTGAACAATATTCATGAAATCGTCCGAAAAAGGTTTTGAAGATTCCGGAGGTGGGACAAGTGGTGTGCTCTTAGAGCTAGCAATTTCCACCACTTCGTTTGGTCTCCGGTTCTTGCTCTTTCTCTTAACCTTGACCAGAATCGCGAAGATTTGGATCAAATCTAGACGGTTTAGGCTCAGAAACAATAGAGCAAATCTCGGGTTGTGGCGGGTGGTCAGAAAAACTTGGAGAATCATCGAGAGAGATTTTATCGGCTAATTCGCACCAATAGCAATATTTGCTCGCACCAACCCTTCCACACCGCTTACATAAACAATCGGGATTGAGACAATAAACTTGATCCTCTTCCATACGTCCTTTGCAATGAAAACAACGACGATAATCGATCGCCGCCATGAGAATTAAACATGTAGAGGGTTAAAGAAATAGAATCAAATGGTCGAGAGGATACGAAGGATAGAATCAAACGGTAAAAGAGGGTAAGAGAAATAGAATTAAACGGATAAGAGGAATGAGAAGAATATTTTTGTATTTTTGGATTTTATGAAAAACGGTAACTTCACGAGGAAGGATCTTCAAGTCACTAATCGCAAAAACTTCACGATATTGTCGCAACACACCTCCCCGGCAGCGGCGCCAAAATTTGATTCGTGTGAAGTGAGTGTGTGAAAAACAAACACAAATATCAAAATATCAAATTAACGCAAGAATCGACAAATCGACCCTTTAGGAAAAAGGCTAACTTATCAAATCTTACGGGTGTGATAAAAGTGATACCGGGAAGTGATTTCCCCGGGTCGTGTCCCAACGAGGTGTGAAATTGACGGGATCGTTGAGTTTCGTGATAAGGACTTGAATTGGTTAAACGAATTTTGGAATTTGATTTCGTTATTCTACAAATTAAAGAACGGGAATGAAAATAAAATACGTAAAACAAAGTAAACTCTAAATAAACTACTACTAATCCTAAGAAACAATAAAACGACGCTAAACTACATCCTAGAGTGCTAAAATGCAAAACGCTTAAAAGCAAGCAACCACCGAGCCAAAACGTAAAACTTTTGCAATTAAAAGGCTACGGGTGTGATATCAATTTTCCTACGTTCTAAACGGCTAAAAATAATTTTAGGAAAAAGCCGGGTATTTTTTTTACCTTTATTTTATTTTCTACGAATTAAAAACTAAAAAGTAAGAAATTAAATATTAAAAATACTAAAACATTTTTTGAAAAATATGAAAATTTTATTAAAACTACTAGATACTAAGATGAGCCTAAGAAAAATAAAATGGGAAAAAAACTTAAAGGAATAAGCAGTTAAAAAGCTAAATAGACAATTAAGCTAAAATGGGCAAATATAAGTTAGGTATTTGATGTTGCAAACTAAAACAAGAAAGTCCCAAGGGCGTGTTGGGAGCAGGTGATGTTGTAAGGTGCTCGTAGTTGGCAGGAGGTCTGGGGTTCGAAACCTGCTCCTTCACGTTTTGGCTTAATATATATTTTTTTTTTAACTTTTCTTGCAACTGAACAATGATTAAATTGCAACTCTTTTCACAAAACTTAAACTTACAAATAATCATTAATGTAAAATCAAAAAGGAATTAGTGCTAAGGGATTCTACCAAATGCCTATAAAAGCTCACTAAGCTAATCTATGATCTAAAAAAAGGCCACTATCCTAAATCAACCGAGGCAAAACCTAATAAGCAATAATTAACCACTAAAATGCAAAAAGAGAAGTAAAAAAAACAAAGTCAGTCATAGGACGCTTCAAAACAAACACCCTTTGAAACTTGGGAGCTCAATAAGCAAACAACCAAACACCCATTTAGCTTCTATTCAGCAAAAATAAGCAAGACAAAGCAGTGAATAAGCAACCAAATGAGAGAATAAGCATTGTTTAACTAAAATAAGCAAAGAAAAAGAATGAACTAAGCTAAGGGGGATAAGCAGTTGGCCAATAAAGTTATCTAGTGGGAATCCTAAAGCTAAAGTAAGAGAAATAAGCATAAAAGTGGTGCAATAAGCATAAAATAAGCTGAAAACACTCTAACCTAATCTAATCACACTAAAGGGCATTCTAGGATTCTAAATAAGCACAAGTTAAACCTAAATAAGCACTACTCTAATGGGAAGGACTGTTGAGCTGCAACTGTGACAGTGGACTGCTTAAGGTCTGCTGCACAGGGACTAAGAACATAAAGCTAGGGAAAAAAAACTAAGCAATCTGCTTTTTTTTACCTACTGGAAACTAGCATCAACTTCAAAATCATCACCTAACACTTGCATTTAACCATTTCAACTTCTAAAGTGGGTCGAAAACTAAGTTTTGACCCAAAAACTTCAGTGACCCAAACACTCCTATTAGGGGCAGAACTAGCTTTTTGAAACTGTGAAGATTTGAATTTTGAGAAAACTAAGTTGCATCACTGGCATAACCTCGAAAGTACTTTTAAACAACTTCTAAAACACCTTCTAACAATGACTGTAAGTGGACAGAATCGAAGAAAATAAAAACTGCATTAATCTTGAAAATTAGAATTACAACTAAATTCAAAGTAAACTTAAAGGTAAAACAGGAATTTAAATTAGTACAAGAAAAATGACAAGGACTAGAAAACTGAATTTTCTAGACAAATTTTACAATGATCCTATATTCTACATTTATACAAAATCGAAAAAGGTCTTTCTCTTTTTTTTTCTTTTCTTGTCTGCTACTGCCCTTGTGTTTTCAGTGTGAGAGAATACAAGCAAAAACCTTCTCTTGTGCTTCTTGACTTCAATCCAAGCCATCCATGAGTTAGGTACCACTTTGAGCAAAATCTGAGCCGTCCCTTGGGGTTTTGTAAGGTTGGGATTGCCATGGTGGCATGGGTATCATGTGATACTGCCTTGGGGAGGGGAAGGCTTGGGGAATGAGGATTTTGGGTTATGGTGAAAGAAGGTTTTGGAGGGAAAGCATAAAACGGTGAATTGGGTGAAAAGGGGAAAGGTTTAGGTTAAAGGGTGTTATCTTTTGACCGGGTATTTAGGGTTGACTGGGTATGATGGGTTTGACCCGGGTAGGACTGGATTGGACGGGTAAGGCAATAGGATTGGGCTTGGGTGGTATATGTTGGATAGTTATTAGGATTTTGGGCTTAGGGGTTATTGGATTTAAGTGGTTAAATGGTCTTAGGATTGGATTTGGATGAATAAACCATTTAAGGGACCAAAGGTGTAAAAGCTGGAAATCCAGGGACCATACATGTAACTTCTGAAAATGTAATCCAAGGGCCAAACTTGTAAAACTCAAATAATGTAGGGACCATTTTTGCTAATTGTGAAACTTCAGGGACTGAATTTGCCATTTTCTGATTTCGGCTTCTTTTTGCTCGTTTTTTCTCGTTTTTGCTCTGATTTCAATCCTTTTGTACCTGCAAGACATAAAACACACTCCGAGGATATTTTTAACATATTTTGAGCGTATTTGGGTGTTTTTGTTCATTTTTGTGGTCTTAGATGGGTAAAAACGATGAGTGAATAAGCACTCATCAGTTGGCCAGGAGAAACATTTGATGCTTCAGGAGTTATGGAGGGTCCCTCATTAATGGAAACTGATGGATTACCATTAGCTGCAACACTAGGAGAGGGTGGAGCACTAGCGACGATTACCTTCACCAAGACATCATTGCCATGTGGCAACATAGCTTTTAGCAAAGGGTGATGTGCCCCAACATAATGAGTTTTCATGGAAGCAAACAATTTGGCACTAAGAGCTCTATGGGACAAAAGACTACTGTCTTGGGTTGTTATGTCTAATATCATTTGTAAAACCTAGGGTAGATTAGAGCTCGATGCTTTTTCTTTTGAATATTTTCAACCATATTATCAAAAATAAACTTAGAAATTTTAAGTTAAACCCTTTGAAAGACATACAATACCACAACCCAATTGGGTAGAGAATTGATCCCATCCTCCCGACTTGTTGCTTATACCTTTCAAGTAATGTATGAACCAAAACCTCCACATGGGGCAAAACTTATTCTTGTGCCACATATCCGTGTTAGTACTTTGGTATCCAATGACTCTTAACCCAAACAAGTATCTCTTCATGTTGGTGTGATAGACCCCACCTTCATTATCCAAACGAAGTTGTGTCCTAATCAAATCCTCAGTCACCACGTACTCAGTTCCATCAATCGATGCTACAATTTCTGTGTCACTTCGTTTGTCAGCACATGCCCAAAATTGTGTAACCAATGATTCAAATATCACATTTGGAGAATGTGTTAGAGCATAATGAATCTTAGAACGCTTCAAGAAATCCACCATAGGTTCATACAGTTCATGTCCCTTTGCTTTTCCTAGAAAAGCAACCTTGTTGTGATCTTTCTTAAGTGGAAGGGCCGCCATTAGAAGAAATTATGAGAATAGGTTATGAATCAAGCAAATGGAAATGTGTTTAAATTGATTGAAGAGGGAATCAGTTGATTTTGGGCGAAGATTATGCGAAGTAGGTTATAAATAGAAGTTACCCAATTATGGTCAAAATATCGGAACAAATCGTTGACCAGATCTGACGACGTAAAGTAACTCCAACCAATTTCAAAATTAACGCTTCAGCAGAAGGGATGGTCAATCTGCTGATGGAAGTCAATCAGCAGAATCAACTCAAGTGTAAAAGTATCTTTAGTAAATATCTTGAGTTTTACTGTGCCACCCAACTCGCATTAATTACCATCAACCCTTGACTCCGCCTATAAGATAATCCCAATTCACAATTAACACATATCAATTACCCCCAATATACATCAAAACCCTAATTTCTCAATAATTCCACAATCATCAACAACAAATATGTCTACCAAACCAGAAATCATCGATCTAACCTCCTCCTCATCATCATCATCATCCAGTGATGATTCACGCCCATTGTCTCGATACCCTTATCAAGATGAACCTCGTCCGTTGAAGTCCCCCTTTCTCCCGTCTTATGAAGATGATAGTGTAGTGAATCCAAGTGATTCATCTAGGGGTTCTGATGACTCCACAGAGAGTCTAGAGCCAATCTTCAATAGATTGGTGAGAGAAGCGGAAGGACGAAGAAGAAGGTGGAGAAGCCCCAACCTTCACAACCTCAACCCCAACCAAGGCGTGCAATCCACCACTCCCAAAGACAAGAGGTGGTGATTGGTCTTCTGCTCCGAGATGCGGTGTTTCATACCATGGAAGCAAGGGAAAGGGCAAGGAGGCAGAGGTGAAGGGAAAGGGAAAAGGGAAGGTGGAGTAGAAGGTGGTGTGATGTTTCCAGGGACCAAAGATATAAAACTAGGTTCTTGAGCATCATCATCGTTTTCATCAATCCATCCTTTCCATTTTCATCTTCAGCTTCTTTCTCGTACTGGTCATGCATATCCACCAGCTTTTGTAAAAGATGATAGGAGCTAGAATATGTTTGGTAGATTTTGTGTAGGGTTGGTCTTTTATTTCATTAGAAGTTGATTGTAAGCTGTAAATTGTTTCTTGAATGAATGAACAACATTTCTTTTATATCTCAATGATTATCACTAGATCTTTAC
Organism: Chrysanthemum lavandulifolium; assembly: GCA_022545495.1. NCBI lineage: Eukaryota > Viridiplantae > Streptophyta > Magnoliopsida > Asterales > Asteraceae > Chrysanthemum > Chrysanthemum lavandulifolium. Next base: position 179,968,445 of record CM040245.1, on the reverse strand, counting down.
TTCAATACTTCTCTTCAGTAGAAACAATGAGATCACTTGTACCAATGAGTATCACTTGTGCTTCTCTTCAGTAGAAACAAACTTTAAGCTTACTTGACCATATTCCCTTTTAATCAAACTTGGTGACCTTCAACTTAAGATTAGTAACTACTCATAACGGCATTCTGCAAAACAGACACAAAGTAGCAAACAAACCAAACCAAAACATACAAGACTTAAAGATCATTAGTTGGTTAGTGTTAGCAAACAAAAACATAAACAATAATCTACAAAATTTACAAGTTTGACAACTACAATCCTCCCCTGAGGCATATGCCTCCCCTGAAGCTTATGCCTCCCCTCAAACCTTGCAGTTAAGGGTTAAGTATCCCAATTATGGACAACTAGATGATCCTACAACAACAACAAAATAATACAAAATATTAGTACACTTTGGAGACTCAAACACTGACTTGAGTCATCACTGACTTGAGCCTGCCTTGTTGATCATAAGATTTAGGCCATGTAGATGTATAAGATCCACCATTGTTCTTAGGCCTCCTTTGAAAATTAGGTCCCTTTTTAGTCCAAGAACAACCTGCTGAGGGCTTCACAGCAGTATCCCAATATTCCCTTCCATCATACATTGAGTCAAAACATCCAGGCCAATAACCATTTTGAAAATATGAACTAGTTGGTCTCACATATGGTCTAGCAACAAATCTTTTCCAAGCAGATGGAGAAGGTTTATCAGCAACATTGTGTTTGCTGGTTTTATGAGTTGCTTGTGGAACAAAATATGGTATATCATTAACATTTTTCCACATTGGTAGGTTTCTTCTGATTAACACATACACCCATTCGTTGCTCATGAAAATTACAATCCTTAATCAAATGAAATTTACTTCCACAAACAAAACATTTCTTCTTTTTAAAAGATTTATTCAAAGTGAAAGATGTTTCATTACATGCAAAAGCATTCAAACCACAAACATTAATGTAATTGTTTTAACATAATTAAAGACATTGTTTTGCAAAGAATTAAATGACAAGTCTTTAGAGGAAGCTGTCTTGGAATTTGATTCCTCAAAGAAGAACTCTAACGAGCTTGTAGGAGTTTTGGGTGTAGGCTTGGATGAGGTCTTAGGAAGGTCGACTTTTCACTTGAATCTGGCGGTATATGTAGTAGACCCTTGGTCGAGGACTTGTCTTTGTCGAACAAGAGACAAAGTCGATAGATTTAGAATCGTGGTCCGCAAGTCTCTTGACTTTTGCCATAAATATGGTGTGATCCATCAAAGTCTATTGTGATGGAAAGGTCGGTGGGCATATGTTCTCCTCTAATAGGTCCGGTACAACATGTAATTCTCCTTCTTTTACATAATTAGCTAATCCATTTGGTGTAGATTTTGTGAGATCATTCCTAGCTTCTAAGCCAACATACTTATTAAAACCTAAAACTATCCCGAGTTTCTGATTGAGAACCATAGATTAAGCTAGCTAAATTGTCACCGACATTAACCATTCTTTATGTCTAGCTACTTCCTCATCTAGTTTCTTTTTCAAAGACTTGGTTTTACGAAACTACATCGACTTTTTCTTTCTCGGTACATTTTAAATCAATTCTAGTACATTCCAAATCACTTTCTAACACCCTTATCTTTTCATCATAAGCAAGTTGATTCTTTTGAAACCAAATTTTTGTCTTTCTAAAGTTTTAAAGCCTCTTTGTAAGCCTCAACTTCGACATAACATTCATTATATTTAGGTTTCAATTCATCATAAGCTTCCTTAAGTTCATTATATCTTTCACTACAACCAAAAACACAATTATGTACCTGAGAGATGCCCATTAAGGCAACTTGATCATGTTGATCCTCTGTAGTACAGCTTGCCACCAATCCACTCTGCTCAGAACTAGAAGTGTCATCATTATCAAGCTCATGCACCTTCCAATTGACATGGTCATCCAGAGTGACCAAAGCTTTGGAGGATCTAGTTTTGGTAGTTCCAGCTTCCATTTGATTATGCTGATAGGTAGAATACCTAACCTCATCACCAGCCTTCCTATCCTTGCATTCTCTTGAGAAGTGACCCATCTGACCACAAGTATAACACTTGACTTTCCTTCTGTCAAATCTTGGTGGATCTCTTCCCTGGAAACCAAACTTTCTCCCAAACCTTACTCTCAAACTTCTTGATGTTCACTGAGAGCATGGCGATTGCCACTCAAGTTCATCTCTTCCATATCAAGTGGATCCACCTGTTCAAAATCCTCAAAACCTAGTTCTTGCGATTTTCATAATCAAGAACAAAGAGTGAATACATCTTCAATACACCTTTGGATTTAGGTTGAGAATTTGATGTAGTGGTGATGTGGGATGATGATGTTGAGGAAATTGGGCTTGGAGCATAGGTCATCTTATTTGAGGAGGTGCTAACAAAAGGTGAGTGGGTGGGGTGGATGAGCGAAAGGGACTTGACATCGTGCTCAAGAGTTTTAAGTCATTGTAGAGATCATCATAAGTGATCATATCTAGCCCACCTTTTGCTTTGAGTGCAATGCTTACTTGCAACCCGGATGGAGGTAAAGATCGTAAGAACTTTGAATTGCAATCCTCATTGTCCGCCCGGCCTTCATCGATTCAATTGACTCAAAATCCTATGGAACTGTCATATCCCTTGTGGATACCTTCTTGCATGATTTGGAATTCTTGAAGCGCTATTTGAGATTGATTTCCTCATCCTCTTTGACTCATCTTTCCCACCAAACCTAGCCTTGATTGCCATCTAGATGTCCTTAGCATCCTCCATGTAGTGAAAGTCACCCATGTGATCATACGGTATAGCACCAAGGAGAATAGTTCTAACTTTATTCTCTCTCGAGCACTAGTATCTCTTCAGTTTGGGACCAACGATGGTAATAACACCATCGGCATCTTTGACGCACTTCTTCAAACTGTTACCACTACGGACAACTTCCTAAAGATTTCAATCAATATTGCCGATCAATTACGCATCTTCATAGCCCACAATTCATACTCCTCCTTTGAGGTATGGGAACTTTGCATTCTTGTTTGTGAGATTGAGTTGTTGCAAAGATGTGGTGTTTGATTGTGAGTAACCGATCCATCGTCGACCCGGGCATTGTTATGGTTGTTTTGGTTGTGAGGTGTAAAGAAAAGGATGTTCTTAGTATCACGAGACTCTCCAGGCTCTGATACCACTTGTTGAAACCAATTGTAGAATCCAAGACCCGGACTCAACTAGGGTATCAATGACATTGATTGATTGAATGCACAGTGGAATAATAATGACACAATCAATATCACTAATAAGGTTTTCTTTATTAATTGAAATATAAAAACTACTACTACTACAACTATTAGACGCTCTATGCTTTTTCTTAGACTCTCATTGGAGAAGTCTACTATGAAATGAGTTGAAAGAGATGAAGGAAAGGGATTAATCAAAAGGATGGTTTGTAACTAGATGCCTACCCTCTTTATATAGGAGAGGAAGGTTACAATACCCTAATAATAGCTTACTAAGAAAGCAACTAACTATTATATAATAACCCCTCATTGTTTCTTCTTTCTTCATTCTTGCTTGTAGTTTTGTACTCTGCAATTCCCAACACTTTGCTCCATGGAATGCATACTCATCTTATCCATACATGTCTAACATGAATGGAATGTTTAACACTAATGGACCCATGAACAAATGGGGACCAAACTTTGAGTTAATTGTTTTCTTAGTCGTTTAAAGGTCGACCTAGAACCGGGATGAATGGGTCGAGGATAGCGGGTGCCTAAGCACATGACCGGGCAATAAAGATCTATTCTCCACATATGAATCCTTCAATGGAGGTAATGTGGTGTTTGGAAATAGCAAAAGTAAAATCATCGGTAAAGTACGATTTCTAACAAATCTCTAACCATTAACGATGTGTCACGTAGAAAACCTAAACTTTAACCTCTTAAGTATAGGACAAATATGTGATAAAAGTGCAATGTACTTTTACTAAAACCGGTAGTAAGATATTAAAAATGGCATAACCATAGGAAGAGGAATTAGGAAACATGGAGTCTATGTCATTAAAATTGGTAATGAACCTAAAGACAAACTATGTCTTACCTCTATGGATGATACTTGACCTTATGGCATCGAAGATTGGGTCATGCCAACATGCGACTTCTTGATCGCTATCATTCAAAGATCTAGTAAAGAGATCTACCTAAGTTAAAATATGAGCATCACTTTTGTGATGCTTGTAATGTAGGAAAACAAGTTCATTCTAGTCATAAAGCTAAAAACATGGTGTCTACAACTAAGTGTCTAAAATTACTACATATGGATTTATTTGGTCCATCCGCTATCCAAAGTTATGGAGGCTACTACTACACTTTGGTCATAGTAGATGATTACTCTAGGTACACATGGACAAATTCTTAAAGAACAAAAAGGAAACGTTTAATTATTTTGAAATATTAAGCAAGAAAATCCAAAGACAACTAGGAAGTCCTATAGTGTTTACTAGTTATAATGCCCGCGCACGCGCGGGGTTTTTTATATTTCTTTTGAATAATGTATTTTTATTTATTAAAAACTAAATAATTTAATTTTTGTTTTGTTTTATTGAAAAATAAATAAGTTAAATAAGTTATAATACCCGTATACGACGATTTTTTTTTTTTTTTTAATGTATCATTGTCGATTAAAAGATAAACAACTTAACGCCATAAATGATTTTACTTGTCGGATTAAAAGTATAAAAATTTTATGTTTATGTTCTTATTATTTAAACGAAAATAGCATCATTAATTATATGAAACACATACATCAAAACATACAAAAAAGAATATGGTGGTTTGGATTTTGGAAGGATAAATAAGTTCAAAATCTGTAAGATTCTTAGAATGACAGTAGTGAGATTCGGTTCCCAAATAGTTAGCTTTCTCCAGGATCTACATTTCTCTGCAAAAACATTAACATATCAAAATGTAGTTAACAATCAAAATCAAGAACCAAACCAATAACCCATCAAAAAAATAACACCTAAGTACCTAACAAACTATCAACCTCATAAGCTCCACAAACTAAAGATATGAACAAAAACCTCACAAAGCAAAACTGACACATTTTTCCCATATACACTCCCATAATGAAGAAGAAAGACATGAAAAAAATAAATAAAATAAATGAGAGGGAGAGGAGCAGTTGATGTATGCATAAAATTGAGGTAGAGAGAAAATAGGAAAGGCAGAGTGTGATTGTAAAATAAGAGTATACCTAATTAGTTGATCTTTTTGTTCACACAACAGAAAACTCTATTCATCAACTGCAGGTGAATTATAGAACACATTTCCCCCGACTAAATGTTAGTATGGGTAATTACTTGTATAAAATTAATTAGAATCCTTATATGCATGAACTTAATAACCTGTCTATGGTTATGTATATGCAGCTGCCCTTGTCTCGAACATTGTGATATATTCAATGAAATACAATTGTGCCAACTTAGAGTAATCGTAAATGGGTCTTCCAACTAAAACTAAAAAGCGAGAAACTATATGTTATTTTATTTTTTTAACGATAATAATCGTTATTATCATTTTAATCCACAATCATTTATTAATAAATAAAAATGTTTAATGCAAATGAAGCTATTATATAGCGTACATGCAATAAGCATGAGAACAATGATTTCGATTCTAATATTGCGGAGTGATCCAATACCATTTCAAATTAAGGGTACGATGCCTACATCCATTAAGGGTACGATTCCTACATCCATATCTCCAAGGCGCATCCATTTAAATGATGACAAAACATATTTCAAAAATGATAGCAAAAGTGGTACACCACACACGATTGCAAACGGGCTTTGGTCACTTGTTTTGGTAGCTTTGATATCCTTTCATCGAAAGCCATTTTACCCAGTTTGACCTCACCAATAACCTATTATGCCGTTACACTCTCTTGCATCTTAGACTCTAGTACGATTAGGCTTATGGGACTCTTATCACATTTCTGTAAACTTTATACCATGTTACCATAATCGGACAATTTTGCCTTTAATTTCAAATTTTGACTTTATACAACCGATTCTTACTTTCTTAAGATTACGACTTGACATTAAATTGTAAAACAAAACAAAAGTTACACTATATTTCTTGTTTTCTATGTAGTAAAGAAAACAAAAAAACAAAAACACTGAATTACGTACCCCCAACGATCACCAAATTTATTATTTTAACTTGATATCCACATAACCAAACATTTAATCGAATACTTAATGTGCATATGCTTAAACAGTTCAAGACCAATACAAATTCCAATCAAAATACAAAATCACGATTACAGAACATGCCATTAAAATGAACTCAAATAACATCATAAAACAAACCTGATTTTGAATTCAAAAATATAATTTATAAATATGCAAAGTAGTTAAAGGTCAAATGTACCTTTTGAGGAGCAGAATCAACCATTGTGGGCTTTATTGGGTTACCGATTGTAAGGTTGCTTGTCTCTTGGGAGCCAATCCTTTTCCCCTCTGCCATGGTTTAGTATTAATCCTATCCTATCAAAGGTAGGACTCCCATCTACAATAATGAATTGATCAAAACTCATTCTGAATAAGTAGTGCCTTGAGAGAATTCGATGAAGTGAATTGAAATGACTAAATGACAGTATAGATTTCATCCCAATATAATGTTTTTTAATTGGACTCTTTGATTATATGTTTTCCCTGGTGAATATATTTTACATCGAGGGCAAGTCTCCAGTTGTAGACACTTACCTGTGAGAACTGAAGCTTACATCTCGACACGCTACTCAAAGTCATCGTCATCCATGAAGAAAAAAGGCTTATGATCATTGTTGTTTGAACCAACCCGCTAGTGACCAAATCCTTTAGTTTCCTATAACAATTAAAAAAATATTTTACCACAAAAAAAGTACCATGATCATAAAATATACACACCACATATCTTTTACAACAAAAAAAACTATCAACTACTTCCTCCTTCAACCTATCCTAAAATAAACAAAGCATGCCCTTTCCAGTCTTCCATGGGTGCATTAAAGACTTTGTAATAGTTTCTTAGAGGTGGCATAATGGGAGGCCTTGGATAGGTCAAGCTACTAACTTTTTCGTTTAGGCTTAAACATCATAATTGCAGATATATCAAACACTATAAACTTATCACTAAACACTTGCTTTTCAAGGTTGTCTAGAAAGATAAACCAATTCTCAATCTACTTACAGCCTAGCAAGGACTTAGAGTATCAATAATGACACACATCCTTAAACTATTTTCATTTAAAGGCTAACCAAAGGGCCTGTGAAACATCCCACCAAATATTACTCATAAACCCTTTAACCACACAAAATCTTTGAAACAAACATTTCATAAGCAATCAAAACATCAAAAATTAAGCTTGAATGGCCACATTACACGGAAAAGTGTCACTATGTGTTCACTCTACCACTTCTATAAACATGTAGCAACATGACGCCATTTTTTCCTATATGGATATTCCTTTAACCATTGTGATTCCATAAGGCTACATCCTTAAATCTATCTATAAATTTAAAATTCTCCTCAAAATCATGAGAAATACTAAACACCAAAAAAGAACAAAGAGAATTCTAAGTAACATGCTTTTGCCTACTTTAATATCCACAACTAATCTATTCTACGGGTACAAACAACAACAACAACAACAACAACAACATCAATACTCAATCCCAACAGGTAGTAGACACTATATTAACTTAAGGCGAGCATAAAAATATCAAGTATTAATTTTCTATTAGAATGAACTTTAAGCCACAACAATCAATAAATGTTCAATTAATTGCAAAACAACCAATCGATAAACAAAATCAAATTCGAATTTATCAATTACTTGCAAAATAGAAACTAACAATAAGCACATCTAATTAGTGAATTAAATCAACCAATTAACTAAAAAAGGAAAAAAAAAGTATAGCAAATCAAATTAGGGTTTCATTGATTCAATCCAAAGCATTACATTGTTGAAATTAAAAAGTTAATTTGATAAATGGAAGAAAGTTCATACCATGATTGTCAAATTAAGTTATCACCGAACACACGATCGATGAGAAGATAGAGCCATGGATTCGAATAAGGGTTTGTGTTAGTAAAGGAAGCGGGCTAGGGCATCTAGCTTTAATTTCTGACCACTGTTTTTTTCTTTATATTTTCGGTTTAGTCCGTCGCTATCAATAAATAGCTTGCAATTACATGTGTATTTTCTATTATTTTCAACATCATAAGTGAAAAGCAATTTTTCTTATTTAATCTAAATCGGGAAATAATTAGTCTTTGTTTTATTTTTACGATTTAAAAAAAAAAAAAAAACTTTTCAAATTTAATTATTACTAAATAAGGTATGGATTGATTTTTTGAAATGAAAAATTCCACTAGGGTTTTGTTTTATTATATAAAATATTAGGACGGATCATGGTAGGGAATTCGATAATGAATTGCAATTTGGAGCTTTGTGTGATGCTAATGGTATTACTCACAACTTCTCGACTCCGTGCACTCCACAATCGAATGGGGTAGTTGAAAGAAAGAATAGAACCCTACAAGAAATGAGTCGCACCATGCTTAACGAGCAATCTATACCTCAAAATTTTTGCTGCAATGCCGTTGATACTTCAACGTACATACTCAATCGAGTCTTAATTAGACCAATTTTAGGTAAAACTCCATACGAGTTACTCCGAGGCAAAAAGCCTACGTTAGATCACTTTAGAGTCTTTGGTAGCAAATGTTTTATTCTTAACACTAAAGATTACCTTACAAAGTTTGATCCTAAATCAACTGAAGGTATCTTTCTAGGTTACTCTCCAAATAGCAAAGCTAACATCATATTAAACAAAGAAACAATAAAGGTAGAAGAGTCATTAAATATAAAATTTGATGAAAGTCCACCCAAACCCTCTCCACCTCTTGTCGATGACGAGATTGTAGAAAGTGAAGCTATAGTAATAAAGAAAAAGATAAATGAAGATGAAGAACCTTTTAATGATGAAGTCATAAACATTAAAGAGTCCAAAGATCACCCCGTAGATAAGGTCATAGGAAAGCTAAACGAAAGAACATTAAGGTCTCAAGTTCAAAACCAAAGTAGCTTATTTTGTTTTGTTTCAACCATAGAACCTAAGAATACACAAGAAGCCATAAAAGATGAAAGTTGGGTAATAGCTATGCAAGAAGAATTAAATCAATTTGTTTCTAATGATGTTTGGACACTTGTCCCTCCACCTAGTAATCAAACCATAATAAGAACCAAATGGGTTTATAAAAACAAATTAGATGCAAACGGAGTAGTGTCTAGAAACAAGGCTAGACTCGTTACCCAAGGGTATAACCAACAAGAAGGAATAGACTTTGATGAGACCTATGCCCCCGTGGCTAGATTAGAGTCTATAAGAATACTTCTTGCATATGCTTGTGCTAATGATCTAAAGCTTTATCAAATGGATGTCAAAAGTGCTTTTCTAAATGGTTTTATTAATGAAGAAGTATATGTAGCTCAACCTCCGGGCTTCATCGATTTTGAAAAACCTAAACATGTGTATAAGTTAAAGAAAGCCCTTTACGGTCTTAAACAAGCTCCAAAAGCTTGGTATGATAGACTCAAGTCTTTTTTAATTAAACATAACTATACCATGAGGTTAGTTGACAACACACTTTTTACTAAGAAAAGAGAGTCACATATAATCATAGTTCAAATATATGTAGATGATATTATATTCGGATCCACTTGTCAAGACATGTGTGATGATTTCTATAAAATCATGCATGGCGAGTTCGAGATGGGTATGATGGGAGAACTTAGTTTCTTTCTTTTTCTACAAATCAAACAAGTAGAAGATGGTATCTTCTTTAATCAATCTAAATACATAAAGGAGATGTTAAAGAAATTCGGTCTAGAAGAGTCGAAACCAATTAGAACACCAATGTCATCCGACACCAAACTCACAAAAGATGGAGACGGTGAATCCGTCGATAATACTAAATATCGTGGTATGATAGGTAGTCTTCTCTACCTCATGGCAAGTAGGCCGGATATCATGTTTAGTGTTTGCTTATGTGCTAGGTTTCAAGAAGACCCTAAAACATCACACCTAGAAGCCGTAAAAAGAATATTTAGATATATTAAGGGTACAACACAATTAGGATTATGGTATCCTAAGGGCACGGGAGTAGAAACAATTGTGTGTCAGATTCGACCATGCGGTGATTATGTTGACCGAAAAAGTACAAGTGGGGTATGTACTTTTATGGAATGTTGTTTAACATCTTGGTTTCAAAAACAAACGGCATTAGCAATATCAACAACCGAAGCGAATCGTCTCATGCGCAAAGCATGCCAACAAGCACTATAGATGAAACAAGCGTTAGTCGACTACGACATTCATCTAAGTGACATAGCCATTCTATGTGACAACAAGGGTGCCATAGACCAAAGCAAGAATCCGGTATTACATTCTCGCACAAAGCATATAGAGATTCGTCATCACTTCTTAAGAGACAATGTTCAAAAGGGGAACATCTCTATTGTGAAGGTAGCGTCCGAAGACAACATAGCCGATGTCCTCACCAAACCGTTGAAGCGGGAACTATTCAACTTACTTCGTCTTGGTTTTGGTCTCATGGAACAAACGTCGTAACTTACTCTTTGGCTCTACAAGGTATGTAAACACTAGCCTTCTTTTTTTCTGAGTCTAGGATCTCTATTTCACGCACAACTCACAAACAATACGGGAATTTTCAAAACCCAAGATAAGTTTTTTTATTACTTATAATTTTCTTATTTTCTTTCAAAATAACTACAAGTTACAAACACATAATCACATATACATCTTCCTTTCAAAAGGATAAAACGTTTGTATTTCACAACATTGAAATCCCTTTTCAAAATGTTTTCTAAAATGATACTTCTTCCCATATCAATTTCTCACGTCTAGGACAAATCGCTTTTCATTATTAATACAACGTAAAAACCGTTTCATTGCATCTCATGTCTTTTGAATGCTAAAGGGGACACATAACTAATATGTGTTTTCTGGTACATTCATTTAAGCCACAATGAATTAGGAGCATTGGTAACACTAAATTACGTACTCAAAGTACTAAATATGTGTTTTCGGGTTATCTCATATAATAGTATGCTTTTTCACTTCTTGTTTAGTTTTCTTTTTCTTCTTAGGAGTCGAGATAACCGCAACTCCAAATAGTTTGCATATAGGCACACACTAGGCAAAAATATTTCCAAAGGAAAATTTTGTCTTTGCTGGATCACTGGACCCACGGATCCCGCCCGTCTGGGCCGAATCCTTCAAGGGAAGGATCCGTGGGATCCGTGAGAACGAGCATTTTACCTTCTATTTTCTCACTTTGGATGAAAAATCCAACATTTGTTTTATCTCTTGGGTATGTTCTTAAATGCTTGTGTTCTCATGATCACATGCCTTAAATTCATATCTAATCATTAGATTTTAATCCACATTTTGGGTCAAACATTCATTACAATGCATTGTTTTTTTTCTATAAATAGAACTCCCAAAATGCTTGCATATTCATCTCATCTTCACAAACAAATAACACCATGTCATTCACAAGCTCTTACAACTTAGATGAATCACCTAGTACAAACAATCATCTTCATGAAACCCGAACCTTTGTACTTCCACCTTCAAAATACCACAATCAAACTCTAGGATATCCGCACGGATTAGCATCCGACCTTGTTGTTAGCAAAACCATCATCAAATGGCTCATCACCATCAACTAACTCACCACAAAAAGCTTCCATTATATCCCTCCTCATCACCAACAAGTACACCATCTTCATCTCCTAAAGTCACTCTTTTGGAACTCCTTACGACTCAACAAGATCTCAACAACCAAAACAAAAAGAAATAGCCTTTTTCACACCTCCAACTTCTCCAAACACAATATTCAATGATCTTGAAACATCGCCACCTTTAGCTCCCATTAAACTACAAGAAAATCTAGGTTCTTTTCCACCACCACTTCCAATCATTCGGACTTTGATCCGTATTTTCCTATTTTCCACCACAACTTCCGCAACTCACAAATCAAAACAACCGGAAGACTTCGTACTCATTATCCACATCACTTACATTGTGAACATTGCCAATCCACTAGGGAAATTGCAATAGAAGTTAGGAAGAAATGCGATTCATACTCAACCTCATCCTTGATCGCATCAATACCATTACTCATCGAACCTCCATCCATAACCTTATGCAAGCATGGAAGGAATCATTATTACTATTTTCTATTTTAGTACTTTTCTTTTGAGTCATTTTCAAGAACAAGTCTTGTTCTTATTTTTACATGCTTGTAGGTGGCATAAATACCACTACACTTTGTTGTCTTGTTACAAGGCCTTGTTTAAATACCTTGGCTCTCAATCTTGATTCTCGTCAATCACACGATTCCTTAAGCATGTTACTAACTTTTCTCTTTGTAGGATTTTTTTTTCTTCACTTGACGCCCCAAACTAGGGGGAGCTACCGTCGAGGAGAGTGTGATCGTGGACTAATTTTCCACACTTTTATTTCTTGAAGGGTTAACTTTTGTTTCGACAAAAGGGGAGAAGAAGTAAAACTTAGAACTTTCAAAACATACATCTATTCTTAAGTTTTACTCATCATAACATTATGTTTTGTCATCAACAAAAGGGAGATTGTTAATACAAATAAACCATAAAAGCGTTTATTAATATTTTGCGATCTCTTTGTGTTTTGTTGATAACAAATATAATGTTATCTCAAGTACAATTATAAGGATACAAGTTATTTTTGTAAAGCATTTACATATAACCATTTAAATACAAAATGTTGTAATTAATCATTTGTTGTAATAGTTTATTAGGATGGGTAAAACCACAACCCATGGATCATATCCATAACCCATTGACCCATACCCATTTGACTAGATACAATGTATTCATTAGATACATTGAATCTAAAGGAATACCATGGACCAACCCATAACCCATGACCCATAACCAAAAACCCATGGGCGAAGAGGGCGTCCCGGATCCCTAGATTTACACTAGCGGATCCGTGTGGGAGGGATCCGTGGGATCCAGGAACGATGGCGATTTTGCCTATAAATAGAGAGTCATTTCTTCATTCTAACTCACCTCTTCTTACTAATTCTCTCATATACTCTCATTCTCTTCTAACAAAGATCACTTGATCTAGAGAGTACTTCCTTCTTTCTTTCTTTAGTGATTCTCATATAGGTCCTTCTAAGGCGATATCACGAGCATTCTAAAAGTCATCAAGCAAGGGTCCTTGATTGATTTGTTCCTCAAGATTTACGTAGCAAAGATCTTGTATTTGATATTTCACATATTTGTTGTGTAATAATCGTGTTGGTTTGGTCCACCGTGTTACGGACTCGGTATTTAGCTTTGTCTGGGAAAAGGTGTAAACAACGTTGTGAAGGCTTCTCCATGAGTTGAAGGAGTTTGTTGACATAGTGCTTGAACTCTCAGTAGGTGACTCGGGAAGTGGAGTAGGGGCGAGGAAGGTGTCCTTGTGGCGAACCACTATAAATCGGTGTGTCATTTCTATCCCTTTGCTTTACTTTATTTACTTGCTTTATTATTAGATCTATACTTTCTCAACATCCATACGATCTCACATATTATCGAATCTAAAGTTTTTGAAATTAACTTAAAATCGGCAAAACTATTCAACCCCCCCTCCCTTCTAGTTTTCCACAAGAATCACAACAAAAGATAAAAGAACTACTAGAATGATCAAATGATCAGAGGTTAGGAGAGTGAGATAATATATGAGAGAGTTGTAAGAAGAAGGGTGAGAAACAATGAAGAAATGGCTCACTATTTATAGGCACAAAATCCTTCTGTCCCACGATTCCGGCGGATCCCTCACCCCAGGGATCCGGCCAGTGTAAACTCTGGGATCCGACAGTCTGGGTCAGAACAGTCCGGATTTTGGGTTGCAAACCGGGTTATGGGTTATGGGTTATGAGCCATGGTTCATGAACTTTGGGTCATGGGTACCCAACAAGATACAATGTATCTAGACAATGGATCATGGGTCTCGGGTCATGGGTCATGGATAATACCCAACATGATTTCATGCATGATGTCATGCAATTGGTCATGGGTTATGGATTAGCTCTATGGGTATGGGTCATGGGTCTTGGATATTACCCATCCTATTACATATTATATTACAACAATTTATTTATTACAATATTTTATGTAAATGACCAAATGTATATACTTTGCAAAACAACATCTATTCTTATAATTTACTTATGATAACTTTGTATTTGTTATCAACAAAACATAACGAGATCACTAAATATAAACAAACGTTTTTACGGTTTATTTGTATTAAGAATCTCCCTTTTTTTATTAATGACAAAACATAAAGTTATAGTGAGTAAAACTTAAGATTAGATGTACGTTTTGAAAGTGTATGTGATTTTTACTCCCTTCTCTCCCTTTTTGTCAAAACAAAAAGTGAGCCGAGTAAAAAATAAATGGTGAAAAAATATGATCCACAAAGCACTAACTTCCCCTTGACGGTAGATCCCCCTAGAATAGGGCGCCAAGTGAGAAAAAATAATACATACAAAAAAATGTTAGTAATAACATGTAATATAATCTTGTATAAGATGAGAAACAAGATAGAGAGCTAAGGTACGTAAACAAAGCCTTGTAATAAAATATCAAAATGTAGTGGTAATATGCCACATACAAATGTAAAACTAAGAACAAGGGTTTGTTCTTTAAAAAGACCCAAGAGAGAAAAATATAGAGAAAATATTATTATCATTCCTTCCATGCTTGCATAGGATCTAATTATGGAAGTTTTGGTGAGTGATAATGTTGATGCGGTCAAGGATATGGTTGAGAATGAACCGCATTTCATCCCTTATTTCCATTGCGAGATCCCTAGTGGATTGGCAATGTTCGCAAAAGAGATAGTGAGGGATGTGTGGTTGGAAGGTCTCCTGGTAAGTTTGATTTTTGGAGTGCGAATTAGGTGGTGGAAGTGTTGGTAAGTATGGATCAAAGTCCATGATGTTGGTGATTGGTGGTAGATAAGAACCTAGATGTTCTTGTAAGGTGATGGGTGGTAGAGGTGGTGAGGTTTCAAGCTCTTTAAAGAAGGTATTTGGAGATGTTGGAGGTGTTAAAAAGTCTAGCTCTTTTGGGTTTATGTTTGAGGCTAGTTGGGTAGATTTTGATGGTTGGCATGGAGCGGGTGGTGGACTAGATAAGGGTAGTGGAATGGTTTTCGGAGTCTTAAGGAGTTCCGCTAGGGTGATTTGAGTGTAAAGTTGAGACTCGGTTGGTGAATGTGGTGGTAAGTTTTTAAGAGATGATGGAAGTGCTACATTGTAGTCATTTAGTGGAAAATGAGTATTTGGTGATGGGCTATTTAACAAGGTTTTAGCTAAGCAACAAGGCTGGATGCTAATCCGTGCGGTTTTCCTAGTTTTGGGTGGTAGTGGTATTACGGAAGGTGGTAGGATGAAGTTTTGGATTTCTTAAAAGGGGTTGTTCTCACTAGATAGTTCATCATTGTTTGAGGATCTTTTGGGTGACATGATGATGATTGTTTCTGAGGTTAAAAGTGATGGATATGCAAGCATTTTGGAATTTTATTTATAGAACAAATAATGCATTGCAATGAATACTAAAACCAAAATATGGACTATAATCTAATGATTAGATATGAATTTAAATCATGAGAGCACAAGCATTAAGTACCATATTCATTAGTGATAAAGATAAAATGTTAAGAATTAAAATTTTTCAAGACAAACTAAGAAAAAGATGAGATAAAAATGGCTACTGTGACACAGTTCCCATGGATCCGATCCTTCAGGGATCCGTTAAGCGTAAATGCTGGGATCCGTGAAACTGGTGTTCTCAGGCAGCAGAAAAATGTTGTTTTTGGAAATAATAGTGTCTAATGTGTGCCTATATGGAAACCATATGAAGTTCCGATTATCTCGACTCTTTAAAGAAGAAAAATAAACATAGAAGTGAAAATTTACGTAGGTATATATGTATGTGAGATATGAATGTACCCGAAAACACATATTAGTTATGTATTCCTATTAGCATTCAAAAGACATATGAGATACAATGATTTTTTTTTTTTTACTTTGTATTAATGATGAGAAAAAATGTTTGTCCTAGACGTGAGAGTGATTTAAGAAAAAAATGATACGGGGAGAAATATCTTTTAGAAAATATTTCGAAGAATTTCTTGTATAGAAAATATCTTTAGTTTTGAAAATAAATCCCCATATTGTTAGTGAGTTGTGTGAAATAGAGATCCTAGACTCGAGAGAGAGAAGGTAAGGCAAAAGTTTACGTGCCTTGTAGAGAAAGTATTTCAAGGCGATTGTTCCATAAGACCAAGACCTAGACGAAGCAAGTTGAATTGCTCCCGCTTCAACAATTTGGTGAGGACGTCGGCTATGTTGTCTTCGGATGACACTTCTCAATCGAGATGTTCCCTTTTTGAACATTATCTCTTAAGAAGTGATGACGTATCTCTATATGCTTGGTACGAGAATGCAACACCGGATTTTTTCTAAGATTTATAGCACATTTGTTGTCGCATAAAATGGAAATGTCACTTAGATGGATGTCGTAGTCAACTAACGTTTGTTTCATGCATAGTGCTTGATGGCATACTTTGCCGGCGGAGGAATATTCGGCTTCGGTTGTTGAGATGGCTAATGTCGTTTGCTTCTTTGAGAACCAAGATGTTAAGCAACACCCCATGAAAGTGCAAACACCACTTGTACTTTTTCGGTCAACATAATCACCTGCATAATCAGAACTGCATATACAATAGTTTCTCCCCCCATCCCCTTGGGATACCATAATCCCAATTGAGTTGTACCCTTAATATATTTAAATATTCTTTTAACGGATTCTAGATGTGAAGTTTTAGGGTCTTCTTGAAACCTAGCACAAAGACATACACTAAACATGATATCCGGCCAACTAGCCGTGAGGTAGAAAAGACTACCAATCATGCCACGGTATTTGGTGTTATCAACGGATTCACCGTCTTCATCTTTGGTGAGTTTGGTATCGGATGACATTGGTGTTCTTATTGGTTTTGACTCTTCTAATCAGAATTTCTTTAGCATTTCTTTTATGTATTTGGATTGATTAAAGAAGATATCATCTTCTAGTTGTTTGATTTGTAGATCAAGAAAGAAACTTAATTCTCCCATCATACTCATTTCAAACTCATCATGCATAATTCTTGAGAAATCATCACACATGTCTTGACAATTTGATCCGAATATAATATCGTCCACGTATATTAGAACAATAATTATTTGTGACTCCTTTTTCTTTGTAAAAAGTGGATTATCAACTAAACTCATGGTATAGCTGTTTTTTTATTAAAAATGATTTGAGTCTATCATACCAATCTTTTGGGGCTTGTTTAAGACCATATAGAGATTTATTTAGTTTGTACACGTGATTAGGTTTTTCAAAATCGACAAAGCCCGAAGGTTGAGATACATAAACTTCTTCATTTATAAAACCGTTTAGAAAAGCACTTTTAACATCCATTTGAAAAAGCTTAAGATCATGAGCACAAGCATAAGCAAGAAGGATTCTTATAGACTATAATTTAGCTACGGGAGTATAGGTCTCATCAAAGTCTATGCCTTCTTGTTGGTTATATCCTTGAGCAACAAGTCTAGCTTTATTTCTAGACACGACACCGTTTGCATCTAACTTGTTTTTATATACCCATTTTGTTTCGATTATGGTTTGGTTTTTAGGTGGAGGGACAAGTGTCCAAACGTTGTTAGAAACAAATTGATTTAATTCCTCTTGCATAGCCATAACTCAACTTTCATCTTTTATGGCTTCTTGAGTGTTTTTAGGTTCTATGGTTGATACAAAACAAAATAGACTACTTTGGTTTTGGACTTGAGATCTTAGATTTCTTTCATTTAATTTTCCTATAACCTTTTCTACAGGATGATCTTTAGACTCTTTGATGTTGATGATTTCATTGTTTAATGGTTCATCTTCCTTGTTTATATTTTCTTTGATTTCTAAGACTTCACTTTCGATTAACTCGTCATCGACAAGAGGTAAGGTAGTTTTAGGTGGACTCTCATCAAATTTTACATTTAAAGATTCTTCAACTTTCATGGTTTCTTTATTTAGTATTACGTACGCTTTACTATTAGGAGAATATCCTAAGAAGATACCTTCGGTTGATTTTGGATCGAATTTAGTTAAATAGTATTTAGTGTTAAGTATAAAACATTTACTACCAAAGACTCGAAGTGTTCTAATGAAGGCTTTTTGCCTCGTAACAACTCGTATGGAGTTTTTCCTAAGAATGGTCTAATCAAGACTTGATTTGGTATATAGGATGATGTGTCGACGACATTGCACCAAAATGTTTGAGGAATAGATTGCTCATTAATCATGGTGCGACTCATTTCTTGTAGGGTTTTATTTTTCCTTTCAACTACCCATTTGATTGTGGAGTGCGAGGGCCGAGAAATTGTGGGTAATACCATTAGCATCACAAAAGCTCCGGTGCACTTCATTATCAAATTCGACCATGATCAATTGAATTGACACAATAGGACTTCTAGTTGTCTTTGGATTTTCTTACTTAAGATTTCAAAGTAATCAAACATTTCAATTTTATTCATAAAAAATTTAGTCCATGTGTACCTAGAGTAATCATCCACTATAACCAAGGTATAGAAGTTGTCTCCGTAACTTTGGATAGCGGATGGACCAAATAAATCCATATGTAGTAATTCTAGATACTTAGTTGTAGAAACCATATTTTTAGCTTTATGACTAGCATGGACTTGTTTTCCAATGTTACAAGCATCACAAAAATGATGTTCGTATTTTAGTTTAGGTAGGTTTCTTACAAGTTCTTTGGATGATAGCGATTGAAGAAGTCGCATATTGGCGTGACCCAATCTTCAATGCCATAAGGTCGAAGTATCATCCATAGAGGTAAGACAAAGTTTGTCTTTTGGTTCATTTTTAATTTTAATAACGTAGACTCCATATTTTCTAATGTATAGTAATACCATTTTTCAAGATTTTACTACCGGTTTCGCTAAAGAGTACGTTGCAATTTTTATCACATATTTGACCTATACTTAGTAGATTAAGGTTTAGGTTTTCTACGTGATATATGTCGTTAATGGTCAAGGATTTGTGAGAGATTGTACCTTTTCCGATTATTTTGCTCTTGCTATTTCCGAGCACCACATTTCCTCCATTGAAGGATTCGTATGTGAAGAACAATTCTTTATTATCGGTCATATGCCTTGTGCACCCACTATCCTTGATCCATTCTCCAGGATCCAAGTCAACCTTTAGGCATACCTAAAAAAACAATTAACTCAAAAGTTTGGTCCCCATTTGTTCATGGGTCTATTGGTGTTATACATTTCATTCATATGAGGCATATACGAAAATGGTGAGAAAGCATTCGAAGGTGTATAGTTTTGAAATGGAAAACCATTTTGTGTGTTAGGATTCCATCCTATTTGATGGGGTTTACTTCTAGGATAAATATTGTTTGGCCTTCTTATAGTTGTGTTCGGTTTAGAAAACGATGGACCTTTGTTTTTCATAAAATTTGACCTTGTTTTAGGTGAGGTGGTTGTTTGAAATTTCTAATAGTAACATGGGTTGGTTTCTTTTTGTTAACAATAACAAATTCGGTTCTAGAAGAGGTGGTTGCGTTATTTTTACTGTTTACTGCTGCAGATGCCCAGATCCCTAAATTTACACTAGCCGGATCCTTTTTCATGGGATCCGTAGGATCCGGGACTACAGTAGCTGGTTTTTCAATTGCTTTAACGAATTGTGTTTCCTTAATCTCGCTAGTTGACGCAATGTGTTCCTGAATACCTAGACCCTTTTGATTATTACCTGTTTTAACACTATCAACTATTTTATCAAGGTAATTAGTACTTAGTCTAGCAATCTTAGAATCAAGATGATCAACTAACGTTTGAAGTTCTACACAAAGCTTGCATTCACTACTTACTTCTTTTCCCTATTCTAATCTCTTTAATTTATTTTTTAGTTCAAGAACTTGCTTTCTTAAAGTTCATTTTTATTTTTTAAAATCTTGTTTTTGTTAATTACCTTGAGACTAATTTTGCAAAGCTTATCATATTCAAGATGTAAGGATTCATCATCTAACGATGAACTACTATAATATAGAGAGTCGGAACATACCTCGTCAGAGTCTTTTTCCATGAGACAAACTTCTTCCTTCTCTTCCTCACTCATTCCCCATGAACCACTCACGAACGCCTTTTGTTCATCACGTTTGGGGCACTCACTAATGAAGTGATTTGGATCCCCGCATTTAAAACACTTGCGTCCGTCCTTCACTTTCTTGTCGTCTTTGCTTTTCCGCAATCCTTTCTTCTCGTCATAAGGTTGCTTGACATATCTTCCTTTTGTCCGAAAAAACTTCTTGAAGTCGCGTACCGCCATTGCATACTCTTCATCCTCACTTTCTGAAGATGAGGTTTCTTCATCACTTGAGACTTTCTTGGCCTTTAAAGCGAGAGATTTATGTTTCTCTTTCTTTTCCTTTGAGATCTCGGAGTATTTAGCGAGTACGAGCTCACAGACATTTAGGTTGCCTATGAGTTCATCATGAGTGAGGATTGACAAGTCTTTGGATTCTTCAATGGTTGTCACCTTCGGTCTCCACTTTGATGGAAGCGCCCTTTAAAATATCCTGACATGATTACGACTAGAAAAAGACTCATCAAGTGCTTGTAATGAAGTAATAATAGTATTAAAGCTAGCAAAAGAATTATCAATACTATCCTCATCCAATATTGAAAAGTGTTCGTATTGTTGAACAAATAAACCAATTTTGTTGTTTTTAACTTGTTGATTTCCTTGGTGTGTTACAACCAACGAATTCCAAATTTCTTTAGCGGTTTTATGCATAAAAATTCTTTCAAATTCCTTTTTGGGTAAGGCATTATATAAAACATTTTTGGAAAGCTTTTTCTTTTGGTCGTCGGTGATACGATCATGAGAAATGTTTTCTTCATTGTCGGTTTTATCATCTTTTACAGTTGCTTGAAAATCACCTTCAACAATAATATATCAAAGATCAATATCTTTCGATTTCACATAAGTTTCAAATCTATTTTTCCAATAAATAAAACTATTAGTTTCAAGTAGTGGAGGTCGTTGCATAGATTGCCCTTCTCTATAATTTTCAAAACTCATTGTGATCGAAAAGTTTTTAAAATACAATTTACTTTAAAACTTTTGTAAACCTTGCTCTTGATGCCAATTGTGGAAAACTAGAAGGGGGGGGGTTGAATAGTTTTACCGATTTTAATTTAAGTTTTAAATATTTAGATTCGATCTTATGTGAATTCGTATGGATGGATATATAGTATGAAACAATAAGTAAAGTAAGTAAAGAAAGCAAGTAAAGTATAAGGATAGAAAGTAGCGACACAAGTGATTTATAGTGGTTCAGCTACAAGGACACCTTCTTTGCCCTACTCCACTCCCCAAGTACCCCACTCGATAGTTCAAGCACTATGTCAACAAGCTCCTTCAACTTGGCGGAGAAGCCTCACAACGTCGCTTACACTTTTTCCGGTACAAATCTAAATACCGAGTTCTTCCACAAGATAGAACTAAACCATTACACAACTATTACACAACAACTATGTGAAATATAGATTACAAGATTATGCTACAGAAATCTTATGGATGGATAAATCAATCAAGGGCCCTTTGCTTGGATGACTTGTAGTATAGCGTGATCTCACCTTCGTGAAGGACCTATATGAGAATCACAATAAAAGATAGAAGAACTACTAGAATGATCAAATGATCAGAGGTTAGGATAGTGAGATAATATATGAGAGAGTTGTAAGAAGAAGGGTGAGAAACAATGAAGAAATTGCTCACTATTTGTAGGCACAAAAGCCTTCTATTGCCAAGCTTAAATCCCTACATCATGAGCCATTAATCACTAGTGAGTGAGTGCCGATAATGTGGGCTTATTAGGATTGACTAATCCTGTTTGTGTTGACCGGAAATAGGAAAACAAATGCACTATATTTGAGAACTTTAGGTATAATGTCAAATTACCTACTATGGCCACTGTTATTATTTTTATGCCAATTCCTATTGGTACCCGTTAACACTTTGGTTGTCATGAGCTTAGTGCAATAATAAATATTATGGGTAAATAACAACGTAACCCACTGTCTTTTAAACTTGGAAATCTTGTGTTCAACTATTTAAATATAAACCTATGGATTTCACTCAACCTTTGTGTTGACTGTTTTAAGCATGTTTTATCTCAGGTTCATAAGGCGCACGGCTGGCACGGAGAAGCACAAATAATAAGAAGGCTATATTTATAATATCATTCGAAAAACTTATTTGATGTAATATTTAACCGTGAAACTACTGTGACATCTCTTTTGTAAACTCTGATATTTCAACTATTCGAATGATAAATGTTTTAAAACGACTCAATTAGAGTTCGTTTTCAATTATTATGACTGTTATACCATGCGGTAACATCCAGTTTGAATTTCGTTGTTATCACGAAATTGGGGTATTACAATTTAGTTAGTTACTATTTTCATAATCGTGTGGATTTAAAACACAGTTCTTTAATTTAGTTTGCTTTTAAATCTTTACTTTCACTCGCTCCAACGAAGGACCCGGTCTTATCGAGTCTATACTACACGTGATTGGGTACACTGCCCGAAGAGTGTTGGTAAGTCTCATTGGATTCATTTTAATAAATATTAAAACGAGATTTTACACATCAATTATAATTAAACCATTTGAAAATCCTTGGTTCGCAAAAAAGTTTTGAAATACGATCCATGACGAATCATTAAATAGAACCTTTTACAAAATTTATTTTGGAAAGTTATTTGAAGTGTTTATGCTAAAGTGAAATGTTTAGCATTTTTAGCTAAGTTCAGGGTAAAACACTTATCACATATGAGTGAAAATAGTTTTACAAAGTTTCATTAGACTTTTTTTTCATAATTTGTCCATACAATAAGTTCAAAAACTTTATTTAAACGTACATGCTCTGATCTTGAAAAATATTTCAGTTTAAATAAATATTGATTAGAAAATCATTTTTCATTTATAATTGCTAATACACCACCCACTGGCTACACCAACTAGTTACAAAATAGATGTGATACCTAAAAATCTTCTACCACTATTACTAAAATTCCACGATGTCCAACATCTTGGGAATTCACAAATGTTCATTACATTGAACTCGAAAATCTTTTAGCTTTTTTTTAATGAAATCTATTAATTATCTACTTCTTATAGCGAAATGGGAGAACATCACAAACCCTATTAGTTAAAGGTGCAATAAAAGTTTAAGGTGGGTGTAATAAGGAGACCCCAAGACCGCATTCACCATCGCCAACTCTGGCTTTCTCTCTCTACAATCGACGTCACCACCAACTTAATGTAATAAGACAACCAACTTTATCACCAAAATATACATCACTTAAACACATATATATACCCCACCAAAATACATACACACACAAAAACACTTGCTTTGATATAGAAGACACATTCTCGTGGTCCCTCCGTAATAAGAACAATGCGTCCTTCATGTGCCAGCAAGGACGAAGACGCGATCTTCAATGGGTAGTCTAAAGTAAGGTTTTGACACTGAATTTAGTTGGTGGGAGCAATGTTTTAAAACCTGGTTCGATCTGGTCGGTTTAACCAATTGAACCGGAAACCAGAGTGATGAACGGTCCGTTGCAAGCCGGGTTTTTTCTTAAAGTTGAACTGGATTGAACCACCGGGTTTTGGTCGACCAGGGTCAAACCACACCGAATCGAAAACCGACCGGTTCAACTTATATGAGATGAAAAGACATAAAATGATAAAACCGTAGACGATGTAATAGGACATACACTTTCAAAGATTGTTAGACATTGACCAATTGCATAGTTACTTACTATTTTCATAAGTGAAGCATACACTTTCAAAGATTGTTAGACAATGACCAATTGCAATTTTGGTTTCTTGTAAGTTAGCATAGTGTTGCAGTGGTAGAGGAGGAAAATAAGGATGGGTGTATTTGGTTAATCATAGTAATGAGGGGCACAAGAAAAAAAATATATATTTAAAGGTAGGCTTCAGGTGTAGACTGATGAATGTAGTCAATTGGTGATATGAGTTGAAGATTTTTATAGCGGATATAGTAGTGTACTTGATAGCCATAGTTATTAAATTTATTTTTTTGTTCTTAAACCTACAAGTCATTTGCATAGTTGACAATCCTTGTTGGATGTCAAAAACTATGAATATTTCTTTGATATTAGACACACTTATTTAGTATTTGTGTTGCTCTTATCTTATAAACTGTATGTACACTTAAAATAAGATTATTTCTCTTCCTTTGACATATAATCGGTTTGACCCGACCATCCAACCGGTTGAACCCGCGACATGATCGAATCGACTAAAACCGGGTTTTAAAACATTAGGTAAGAGGCGAGATGATCTAAATAGATGATAATGAAAATTAGAAAACCTTGTATAGGCGATTTCGGTGACCGTTTGTAAGTATTTACAATATTTTTGTAAGAATAATAATAAAAGACTAAAATACACGGTTGGTCCCTAAACTTGTCGATCCGCTTCGCGTTGGGACAAACCTGGGCATTATCATCGACGGAGGTCCAAAACATGGGCTTTATATGCCAAACTCGTCCCTTGACCAATAACGCCGATGTCAACGTCTTGTTTCTATTAGTTAGTGGAGGGTATTATAGTCCATACACATTTATACCTCACCTTAGTAAATTCCGAGAAAAGCTACCGTATACCATCTTGATCGTTTCCTCCTTCACACACAACCTCACACACACTTTAACAATGGCGGACAAGAGCTTACTTTTCTGGATGCTGGTGATGAGATGGTAAAATATGTGAAGGCAAAATATGAGGATACTTGGTTACAAGAAGATGAAATGTCGATGAAATGTTTGATGATTTATGCAGTTGCGAAAGAAGTGAAGTGATGAAAGGTTAGCGAGGTTTTTGTATTTGTGTGATTGGCATTTTAAGGGATGAGCATAAATAACTCTATTTTATTTGATGAAACCGGCGGTGTCGAATCATCAAAAGAGGGATTATAGCAAGCTAAAGGGATCGGCGATATGATTGAGTATGCCATGGCTACTTATGGGAATAAGTGGGATATAGGAGATGACATTACTGATGTGATACTTGAAGACTTGTGGGAAAAATATGGGAATAAGGAGTCTGAGAAAGGTTAGAGTTAATGTTTGCAAGCTAAGAAAGTTGTAATGGGTAAACTCTGATTTCTTTATGTTTTGTCTATCTTTCCAGATACTAACGTGAAAGGAAATGAAGTTGATGTCATCATTATTTCAGACACATCTGATGATGAGTGTGGGAACATGTCTTCTAAGACCACTACTTTGAAAGGTTCCACTTCCCAGCGTCCAAGGCTTCCGCTCCCAAGGTTGTACTTGGTCTTGTAGCGGTACGTGGGATGCTCCGGCACAAATAGGAATGAGTGGTATGTGCCTCCCACTAAGGATCTCAAGTCTCCCCATGAATATCAAGTCTCCCATCAAGAAGTTCACCTGTTATTTTTAGTTGTTGATATAATGAAGATGTATATTTTTTTGGCTGATGATGGTTACTGAAAACGATACTTGTTAACATGTATATTTTGCTTGATATGGTGTAATTAGGTGGTGGTGTATGTATATTTTGGATTTCTTGTTTTCATTTTGTAGTTTGCAGTTGTTTATGCAGTTTAGGTGGGTGTTTGGGAAAACCCATTTTGACTTATAAGGTCAAGGATAAACCAAAATATTAGAGGAACCACACCGAATTGTTAGTATTTAAAATCTCTTTTGTTTAACTTATAAAGTCAACAGATTCAAATTGTAACCAAAATTCAATTATTATAACAAAAGAAGCACACACATATCAGTTAAGCTACATTTAGACTGAAAGACAACATAGCATTTCTTGCAAGGAATTCACTACTTTAAATGACTAGTAGGTGATCCATTTGGTCTGTCAATTGCAGTTGGTTCAAGTGATGTTAGTCTTGGGCGTTCTCCATTTGGTCTTTCAGTTGCAGGTGCTTCATGTGGTGTTTGGCTTGGGCACTCTCCACTTGCTATTTCAGCTGTAGGTGGTTCACTTTCTTCTTCAACATTGCCCAAGGATGCACCAACACTAGTAGGTGCAGAAATATGCAGACCTATCACATATCCACCACTATCTTATGTGGTTGTGTTTTCCCTTGTAACACCATCTCTACCAAGATAAAATGTGTTTCCCACTTATCTCGAGGCACTTTGGACAAACATACCACATAAAATCTCTATAAGGTGGACGCCATACAAAAAGGTCAATCCACCTGTTTTCACTTTCAACCCAACGATCAATGCATACCATTTGACAACCATTTACGCATCCATGGTGATAATATGTTGGTATGATAAAGAATTGATGACTTAAGATGTATTATATAAGTAGATGGGAGTTGTGGTTGTTGAACAAGTAGATAGGAGTAAAGACAACATAAATTCTTAAAATCTAGTCAACTAATAAAGTCAAAAATAACAAAAACATGTTCAAACATGATATTGTCGAAATTACAAATGGCTAGAAGAGTAGAAGCCTACAACCTTGAACACCGGTAGCAACATCTTTTATCCGGCACATATGGATATCTTGGATATAACTCCTCACGGACACTTCATAGTAAGGTGCCTCGAGACTACTGCATTTTCAAGCCAATTTTCCTCTCCCTTTCCTCATCAATTCTTTTGTACATTATCTCCTCTTCCAAAACTATTGTAATGCTTCTTCATCCAACCTTCTTCGCTTCTTCATCTTCCTCCAAAATTGTGTGTTCTTCTTCTTGCTCATAAAGAGCTTGAGAAACTCTTGTTCCATAGTCTTCCTTATATCGTCTTCATCCATCCACTACAAAAGTAATACATTTGCACATCAACTACAATGTAAACATACAAGAACAATCATTATGCAAATGACAATTAAATGAATACTGTTGCCTTACGCCATCACAATGCCTTTTCTACCTCGAACCTTAGTTTCCTTTGTTGGTTTTGGTACTTGATCCTTGTGACTAGACTTATTATGTCCAGCAGTTTGACATTTGGAGCATTTAATGCATTCTGAGCTCTAGATTTACCCATTTTGACTTAATTTCAACGAATTGAGGCTTTATGTTTATAATTCAAATTTATGGTAAAATGTGAGAAATCAGCGATGTCGAATCATCAAAAAGAGGATTATAGCAAGATAAAGGGATCTGACGATATGATTGAGTATGCCATGGCTACTTATGGGAATAAGTGGGATATAGGAGATGACATTACTGATGTGATACTTGAAGACTTGTGGGGAAAATATGGGAATAAGGAGTCTGAGAAAGGTTAGAGTTAATGTTTGCAAGCTAAGAAAGTTGTAATGGGTAAACTCTGATTTCTTTATGCTTTGTCTATCTTTCCAGATACTAACGTGAAAGGAAATGAAATTGATGTCATCATTATTTCAGACACATCTGATGATGAGTGTGGGAACATGTCTTCTAAGACCACTACTTTGAAAGGTTCCACTTCCCAAGCGTCCAAGGCTTCCGTTCCCAAGGTTGTACTTGGTCTTGTAGCGGCTGTGGGATGCTCCAGCACAAATAGGAATGAGTGGTATGTGCCTCCCACTAAGGACCTCAAGTCTCCCCCCATGAATATCAAGTCTCCCATCAAGAAGTTCACCTGTTATTTTTAGTTGTTGATATAATGAAGATGTATATTTTTTTGGCTGATGATGGTTATTGAAAGCGATACTTGTTAACATGTATATTTTTCTTGATATGGTGTAATTAGGTGGTGGTGTATGTATATTTTGGTTCTTGTTTTCATTTTGTAGTTTGCGAGTTGTTTATGCAGTTTAGGTGGGTGTTTGGGAAAACCCATTTTGACTTATAAGGTCAAGGATAAACCAAAATATTAGAGGAACCACACCGAATTGTTAGTATTTAAAATCTCTTTTGTTTAACTTATAAAGTCAATGATTCAAATTGTAACCAAAATTCAATTATTATAACAAAAGAAGCACACACATATCGGTTAAGCTACATTTAGGCGAAAGACAACATAGCATTTCTTGCAAGGAATTCAACGCTTTAAATGACTAGTAGGTGATCCATTTAGTGCATCAATTGCAGTTGGTTCAAGTGATGTTAGTCTTGGGCGTTCTCCATTTGGTCTTTCAGTTGCAGGTGCTTCATGTGGTGTTTGGCTTGGGCACTCTCCACTTGCTATTTCAGCTGTAGGTGGTTCACTTTCTTCTTCAACACTGCCCAAGGATGCACCAACACTAGTAGGTGCAGAAATATGTAGACCTATCACATATCCACCACTATCTTATGTGGTTGTGTTTTCCCTTGTAACACCATCTCTACCAGTATAAAATGTGTTTCCCCTTATCTCAAGGCACACTGGACAAACATACCACATAAAATCTCTATAAGGTGGACGCCATACAAAAAAGGTCAATCCAGCCCTGTTTTCACTTTCAACCCAACAGTCAATGCATACCATTTGACAACCATTTTCTGCATCCATGGTGATAATATGTTGGTATGATAAAGAATTGATGACTTAAGATGTATTATATAAGTAGATGGGAGTTGTGGTTGTTGAACAAGTAGATAGGAGTAAAGACAACATAAATTCTTAAAATCTAGTCAACTTATAAAGTCAAAATAACAAAAACATGTTCAAACATGATATTGTCGAAATTACAAATGGATAGAAGAGTAGAAGCCTACAACATTCGAACACCAGCGCAACATCTTTTATCCAGCACATATGGATATCTTGGATATAACTCCTCCACGGACACTCCATAGTAAGCTGCCTCAGACTCTGCATTTTCAAGCCAATTTTTCCTCTCCCTTTCCTCATCAATTCTTTTGTACATTATCTCCTCTTCCAAAAACTATTGTAATGCTTCTTCATCCAACCTTGACTGCTCTTCATCTTCCTCCAAAATTGTGTGTTCTTCTTCTTGCTCATAAAGAGCTTCGAGAAACTCTTGTTCCATAGTCTTCCTTATATCGTCTTCATCCATCCACTACAAAAGTAATACATTTGCACATCAACTACAATGTAAACACACAAGAACAATCATTATGCAAATGACAATTAAATGAATACATGTTGCCTTCTGCCATCACAATGCCTTTTTCTACCTCGAACCTTAGTTTCCTTTGTTGGTTTTGGTACTTGATCC
Source organism: Chrysanthemum lavandulifolium (assembly GCA_022545495.1). Classification (NCBI taxonomy): domain Eukaryota; kingdom Viridiplantae; phylum Streptophyta; class Magnoliopsida; order Asterales; family Asteraceae; genus Chrysanthemum; species Chrysanthemum lavandulifolium. The sequence goes on along the minus strand of CM040245.1, from coordinate 179,938,988 downwards.
TTGTGACAGCTAGACTTATTATGTCCAACGGTTTGACAATTGGAGCATTTAATGCATTTACGAGCTCTAGATTTACCCATTTTGACGCAATTTCAACTGAATTGAGGCTTTATGTTTATGAATTCAAATTTGTGGTGGCTGTGAGAATAAAGTGCTTCCTATAACTTAATGCAAATGTGAGGACATGATAAGGGACTAAAACCTTAGTCCCCTATAGTCTTAAAGCTGTTTAAGCAAGGACCATAGTTCTACCAACACCCAATACAATCAAAACCGATATAACAACTATCTTAGACGAATACAACAATTAACAACAAAATTAACAAATTAAAACACTATAACATAACATATAGATTCATTATTTTCATATTAAACATTAAATATTCAGTACATATTTTTCCAAAAAAAAGGAAAACATAACCACTTCATTTCCTTCTCAACACTTTGTCTTCCTAAGATCATCAAGGAAGTTGTTCCTGTCACACACCTGTAAGTGTGTTTGACAGATCATCCTTCTTATCTCCAATGCCTTCAAGACATTAGCCTTTTGCTTGTTGCGAAGATCCTCAAGAACCTTGTAGTTCATCAACGTAGTTGAAAGCCTTGAGCTCGAGAGATGTATTCTTGGGTTTCCTTCATACCAAGAATCAAGTCGGTCAAAGTGTTTTGGAGGCCATTAGCAATTTTGATGTCCTTATCGTTTTCTCTCTGATAAAAGAGAGAAATCGAGTCAAACATGTAGTCAGACTTCGAAGCTTTGGCGAGTTCTTGAAGAAGTGGGAAGTCAGCCATTGGGAGGTTGTTGAGATTTTGTTAAAATATGTTTTTTTTTATTGTTGGTATGCAAATGGTATAGGTTATTAACCCATAATACCAAAACCAACGGGACGTTCCAAATTCAGGGACTAATTGTGAAGTTAGTAAAAAGAGAAATAGTCAAGTTTGTGTGAGAAAAAATACGCGGGAATTTTAAGTGCAAAAAACGGCTAACTGGCCAAATTCATGGACCAATTGTGACATTTGAAACCTGTTACCCTGCAACTTGACCTTTTGCCTTCCTTGATACGCTTATACACAATTAATGTGTTGGGAAACACCAAAACAACCCAACTAACAAGATCCGAAACAATAAACACTATCATAATAACCCGACCCAATTAATAAAACCCAATCAAAACCAAACCTAACATACATCCACACTCACGTCTTGAAACACACATCTAGTCAAACCCGTTCGTAAAAAAACAAAAATAACAATGAAGGGCGGAGCATATTCGTCTCGACTTTTAAGGATGTGAAGGAAGAAGAAGAAGGTGAGGTCTGTTGAGAATCCACTATAATGGGGTTTTGATTATAGCTCACTCGGTATGAAGGAGGTTCATTAATTAATATGTGCCTTTACAAATGATAGGGATATATTTAGTTCAAGCCTTGATAATGTGTTATCGAGATTAATGAACAAAAATGGGCGTTATTTTACGTGATCCTAAAGAATCCCTAGAAAATGGTTTGCATTTGATTCATACCGATGTTGATGTTCATACTTTGTTGGAATGGTGAAACACATGACTCGATTGATATCTTCGTTGCCCACAAGCCCCAAAGTTAGCACAATTTTACTTAAAAACATCGGTTTGAAGTTGTGGGTTGGGTAGAGTAGGATGCTAACTTTAGAATGCTTAGTCCAACACCTTTTAGGACTAGGCGTCAATGGCGGGGATAGATAAGAAAAAAATGCATGGGAGTGGAACCAAGACACCAACAAATGAAAGGTGGTGTTGTAATCAAAGGAAGAAGGGGTTGTAGCTAAAAAGGAGAAAATTAAAGGAAAAGGAAAAGTTGGTTGAGGAAGAGGATGTTTGCCCGAAAAAAGGGAAAAGAAGTTGTTCAAGAATTTAAGCGAGGTTTAGATGGGAAGGGAAGGCTAAAATGGTTGAGTTTGCAGGGTTTGATGTTAAGAACTTGCCTGGTTTTGATGTTAAGAACTTGCCTGGTTTTGATGTGAAGGGGAAGGCTAAAAGGGTTGGTGGTGTTGCTGCTGATGTTTCTAGCGGTGTTAAAACACCCTTTAAGAGCAACGAAAAGATTACAAACTGCGTCCTAGCACTGTTCGCCCAAAGGCGACCCTAGGTGATGTTTCAGTGATGAATATCATGTCATATGTTTAATTCCATTGTCGTATGTGATGACAATTACCTAACTTATATGTTTGTTGTTTGTATACTTGTTTTGCGAGATAAGGTAGCGATAGCATCATCAATTTAGGGTTCATGTTTTGTGGGTTCACAGTTTATGGATATCGATCGAGTTGTGTAGATCATTTGAAGATTCAGAGTTGAACGTTTGAAGTTGGGCCCAAATTCATCTTTTATATTTTGTGAAATGTTAGTATAACCATGTATCGATAATGACTCAGTAGTATCGGTTATTTTCCGGTTTCATCAAACACCGAACATATAGTTGGTATTATAAGTCAACTAGCTAAATAGTTAGTAATGTATAAATTTGTTTGTTTGTCTGGGTAAAATGCATGAGCTCATACATTCTTTACTGGTTGACTTTTATAAATTCATACCTAAGTGGTCGTGTCAACGATATAATTTGTTCAAACAATAACCTCTTTATGTGTTGGTGGAATAGTCTTGGGTTAGAATTAACCAGGTGAGGTATAAATGTGTATGACTATAATACCTCCACTAATTAATGAAACAAGGCGTTGACATCGGCGTTATTGGTCGAGGACGAGTTTGGCGTATAAAGCGTGTTTTGGACCTCCGTGATGATAATGCTGGGTTTATCTCAACGAAGCAGACGACATGTTTAAAGGCCGTAGTGTATTTTAATTAATAAAAATAAAAAGTAATATTCTCTGTGTCTCAAAATTATAATATATATATTTTTAATGTATAAAATAATTGTTTACTTTCATTTCAAATTAACAACTAGATAAATGAGAAATATTATATTTGAATGAATGAAAATAAAATGAGTATTTAATAAAGAATTAAAATTATTGAAACGCCACGTCATGGTTAAGACTAAAGTAGAAAGAAGGAAATGTGGCAGTCGACAAGACTGATTACAAAACAATGCCTCCACGAGGAACAAGACGACGATGACACACTAATTCAAACCCCTCCAAAAATACACATACACCAACAACTGTGTGTAATCAAACACATAACAATAATGATGGTGAAGAAGAAGAAACGAGTACCTGATTGGCTGAACAACCCTATTTGGTCATCACCTTCAATTACCAAATCATCATCATCACCGCCTCAATCACCCAAGTCATCATCTTACGACGATCGTACCATTACCGTTACTAACAAATCATCTTCCGTCACTTCTTCTGATTCTTCTGATCGTTTTCTTCCACCACCTCCACCCAAAGTTAGGGCTTCATCCATCAGTAGTGATGACAATGATGTTGTTGCTGAAGATGTTACACGTCAGTCACTCTTGTTACAAGAGGTTAGGCTTTTTGGATTTTGGTTTGTTAGAGGGTGTTTGGTATATAATATCAGTTTTTAGGTTAGCCTATGTTGCTGTTTCAATTCGACTTAATTGACTTCATATGAAAAATGTTTGTCTATGACTTGATAGAAAAAGATAACTGAAAATAAACACTACTTTTACTTCATTTTACACATCTACCTTACCAAATCTGTCTACTGCGTGTGCTTTTCTTTGCCAAACATACAAGGTTAAACAATATTTTTTGTTTCGTTTCAAATAAAAACCTTGAAATAAGCATGTGCCAATCTAGGAAGTAGAAGCAATTTTTTTTTTTTTTTTTATCCTGACACTCTAAAACATAGCCGTTAGCAGCAGCACTTTGTTTTATAAAAGCATTTGGTAACGTACATGTGTATGTGATTTTAAAGTTTAAAATGACAGTAAAATCTAAACACACGTTTTCGAACAAGCTTAATAAATTAAATGCTCAACACTAAACCGTCCTAATGATGTTTATGTCTGCAACACGCATGAGATTCTTTTTATTTTGAATGAAAATCAGTTTTGTAGTAGATGTATTCGATTGCGTTATTGTTGAGATTGAGATTGTAATGATGTTTATGTCATTATTGTATGAGTTTTTGATTTAATATACGTTATTATGTAGTTGTCTAGGAGGATTATAAACATTGGGAACTGCGCCAGCTTGCGGCGTTAGGTATTCCGGATGCTGCCGGCATTCGTTCGACTGTTTGGAAGGTTTGTAATAAACTTCCTGCCTTGTTATAGACCGTGTGTTGGTTATTGCGGAATGGGAGGATTGATTAGTGTTTTTTTTTTAATGCTTTTTAGGTTTTGTTGGGGTATCTTCCGATTGATAAGGCGCTTTGGGCGTCAGAATTGACTAAGAAGAGGTCTCAGTACAAGCGCTTTAAAGAAGATATTTTGATGAATCCAGTAAGTTTTAGCTCTTTTAGGATTTTGTATATCGTTATGTGTTGAATTCATAAATGTTCATTTATGATTGGATATACTGGTATCCTTTAAAGGCATGCTAAATCTGAGCGATCTTAGGGAAGTTAAATGCTCTATATTTGATTAATTATTGGAGTTTGATGACATGTCAAAGTAGCGAAAATTTATAAATGTTTGATATGTTTCCAAAGTCGCGCATGTGTTTGTATCAGTATTTCTGGATTCTAAATGTTTACGTGGCTGGTTAGTCAGAAATCACAAGGAAATTGGAGGACTCTGCATCTTCTAAGAACGGTGATCTGATAGGTGAGGGGAAGGGTTTACTGCCAAGGTCAACAATACCTCATGGGGAGCATCCTTTGAGCCTAGGGAAGACTAGCGTTTGGAACCAGTTTTTTCAGGTATGATTTTCACAATGAAAAGAATGATATGTTTGTTCAATTGTAAACTTGTCATTAACTGTTCATTTTAATTGGAGACTCCTACATATATTTATGTACAAACAACTTTAATAGCTTCCTTTAACTTGGATGTACTTACCAAGGTTATGCTATAATTTGATACGCTACTCCTATTCCATAGTAGGATGGGAAACCTCCTTGAGTTGTCGTTCATTTCTTAATTAGTAATATATACAGGCCTTACATTAATGAAGCAGAAAATAGTTTAATGTACATTGTTTCACCAAGTGTGAAATAGGACACTGAAGCTGAAATCAATATAACTGAATAGGAAATTTTTAAAAATAGCTTAGTGCGTAAAATTAATTCACTGTTGGATTTTTGCCATTCTTTCTTGACATGGTCACTAGAAATGCCGAGATATAATACCACCATTGATACCTAAGTATGCCTAAGAATCTGATCTCTCGTGTCATATTAGGAATATTACCATGCTTGACTCCTTTCGTTTTGTTTTATCAGCACTTGCGAACGGAGTGGTGATTTTTTTCTTTATTTCTTTTTATATATAGTCATATAAGGATTTCTATCTGCATGTTTGGTTTCACTTTCGTGAATACAACCAGATCACAAGATTAACGTTATAATTATGGCAAATGTAAACTCTTCAGTCTTCACTGTAACGTAAACATAATTTTTTTTGGGTAGAGGGTTTAACCCGGTAAATATCCTAAACGTAAATTTGATGCCTCTATTAAATTAAATACTACTAATATAATGGACACCAATAGAAAAGGGTTCCCATCATATTATGTCATAGATCATTATGAAGACTATTAAGTGTACCCATTTGATCAGCTTCATTCCATATTAGTTGCCATTTCTCCTTTTAAACGCTATTAAAGAGTTTCTAAGATTTTGAGTTCATAAGTTTAACTTGACATATGTTAATTGAAAATCTTCATTCTCTGCACAAATATTATAAAGTTGTGTTTAAGACCGTCTTTCTTCTGCATATTTTTATTCAGTTTCATAAAAATCAAGTAAAAGTCTTGAATTGTCAAATTCAACATATGTTCGGTACCGCAAGTCACATAAGAAGTGACTAGATGAGTAGTATTGTAGTAGAATCTGTAGAGGAGGATGTTCCATCTGTAGTATTGTAGCTGGAATGATTTAGAGATATGTGGTTGAATTCCTTCTATTTTTAGGTTCTGGTTATTATCACACACACTTTTGATCTGGGTGGAATAAGATTAACTTGCATCTATCTACACATGTCCCCTGTTGGAATTTGGTTTTGTCAGTTTCTTCATTGACATTTCTGCATATCGTGTACCCTTGTGGTATTTTCTTATTGTGTTCTCAATGTTTATACTTTACTTGTAGGACTCTGAGATCATTGAGCAGATAGACCGAGATGTAAAGCGCACTCACCCAGACATGGAGTTTTTCTCTGGCGACTCTGCTTATGCAAAAGCCAATCAGGGCTCTTTGAAAAATATACTGATCATATTTGCAAAGCTGAACCCGGGAATAAGATATGTGCAAGGGATGAATGAAATTTTGGCCCCATTGTTCTATGTGTTCAAAAATGACCCCAATGACGACTATGTGGTAAGTAAACAACATTGATTGTCGTTAGTGAAATGCCATGCTTTTATAAGTTTTATGAGGCATCACTGACTGATTATTGGAAAGGACTCTGATTTTGGATTACTTGGCTGATTTTTTTATTATATTACAGGTTAACGCAGAAGCAGACACATTCTTTTGCTTTGTTGAGTTATTAAGTGGGTTTCGAGATTATTTCTGTCAGCAACTTGATAATAGTATTGTCGGCATCCGTTCAGCAATTTCAAGGCTGTCGCAGCTCTTGAAGCAACATGATGAAGAGCTATGGCGACATCTTGAGGTCACAACAAAAGTAAGATATCATATATATTTACTGTCACTTAATGCCTTGTGAAACACTTCCAGATTTCTTTTCAGCTAAATTTTATTCAGAATCACATACTTTTTGAGATCTAATCTGTATCAGAAGATATCCCTGTCTGACAGATGTGCTTTGTAATGACAGGTCAACCCACAGTTCTATGCATTTAGATGGATTACGCTCTTGTTGACTCAGGAATTCAACTTTACCGACAGTCTTCACATATGGGATACACTCTTAAGTAACCCTGAGGGTCCTCAAGTGAGTCAACAGACACCTCCTTCTCAACACTTGGTTTATTGGGTTTGTTAATGGGTTGGGTAATGAATAAAAGTAGTTTGGGTCAAATGCGTTCAGTTGACCTAACAACACTCTGTTGTCCACTCCTTAGGATCAGTTAATCTATTAGACATGAGTATTATAATTAGTAGTCCATTTTCTTAAAAATAATATGATTTAATACTTTTAAACATTTGAGTGCATTTTAGACAACTTTTGACTTTATCAACTAGATGTACCAAGTTACTAACGTTTTCGTCTTTGTTTGCAGGAGACTCTGCTTGGGTTTGTTGTGCGATGTTGATTCTTGTGAGGAGGCGTTTGCTCATGGGAGATTTCACAGCAAATCTCAAGTTACTCAAAGTTACCCTTCGCAAATATTAGTCATCTGCTCTATGTTGCCAACAAGCTAAATTCACATACAACTCCATGATTTTGTAGGCCCTTTTTCTTGTTTCTCCTTTGTATCTTAAATTCATAATCTTTTTCTCTTTAGATTTCAGTTCTTGTTACTAGGTTTTTGTGTGATCCACATCATGTAAAATGCCTTTTGAAAGTGTAGCATGCAGGAATAGTTTTGTAGTGTTCTGATTCGCTTATTCATCCGAAACTGTAAACTGTAATACAATTGGATTATGTTATAGAATTGTAGGTTAGACTGGAGCTGGGTTACAATTTTGTCAGGTTTTTTGTTTGTGGAAGCATAAAGAACACCACGCAAAAACTGCACAAGCAATTCAATATAGGTAATTATTATAATGGAACGTAAGGAATACAGAATTCGGCATGTTTTTCACTTAATATTCTGATCAAAGATGCGCCAAGCACGCTTATAAAAGTGGTTGGTTCAAAATGCCAGTCTCTTCCTACTTCCTAGCACGAATTGTTTTCCTTTCTATTTTGACATGCCAAATCAGAGGTATCCCATTTTATTGTTCACAACAATTGATAACTCAAATAAAATCTTGATTTCTTTGTTTGATCAAATCTCATGTTATTCTTAAGATAATTCTTTGGCTAAAAGTCTTGTCGAATGTGAAGTTTTGGCACACTTTCTAAGGTAAAAATATACTGTAATATTATGAACACGCGTTATAGATCAAGGGTTGCTATCTTCGATACGTTGGTGGACATCTTGAATCAAGTAGGGATGCATCCGGAAAATGAGTACCGTGGGCAACCAATATAGAAGAAAATATAAGTCATACAACTCAAAACACATTTTGACTCTAATACCATGTATCATACCAATAATCTAACTCACATATATCCCACTTGTGAAACAAGCAAAATCTAAACCCGTCTAACAAAGGGAAGGAAACCATGGTGATGTACACCTCTGAGAGTTTATGTTGCTGTCTTGACACGAGCCTTACTCCCAATCTACAAGGGAGCCTTTGACATGGGATTTCAAAACTGTATAAATATTTCTGATTGTACTTTGCATTTGATCATCTCAACGATGTCTAATGCTGGCACTGTAGTTTAATAAACCCCTTCTTGGACTCATCACTTGCTAAAAAAGAATCATGATGATAATATCCCATATTTAACCAGCTATGCTCTAACTTCCCATTTAAATTACATATCAACATCATTAGATGGACATCTATCAGCAGGATTTGACGCCGATGTTTGGCAGAAACATTCAGACCAAGAATTTGTATAAAAAGACTCAGGCGAGATCCGCTTGTGGGGCCCACCAAAGTTAGTTTGCAGCATCACACGCCTAACAGCCTCTTCAAAACCAGCAGTGCGTCCCTTTTCCCTCTCAATGAAGATGGGAGCAAGACCTTTCCTGTCAGGTCGAAGTGCAGCACGGAAACCATGGTAGAGCCGGTGGCCCAAAAGGTTATTGGCAAAATTGCTTGGTCCGTCATATGTCGGCATAAAAATGTCTGATAGAAGACAAACCATGTAATCAACAGCCGAACCAAGTAAACCCTGGGTGTTATCTTTTAACTCGCTAGACGAATCCACAGTGCTGTGATTTTCAAGCAGTGGAAACATGGACCTGAATGGCTTCATGAACCGCTCACCACCAAATAGTTCACCAGCTGCAAGGTATATTCGAGTGGAACTGTTAAAACCCATTGCGTTTAAGATCAAACCCACCTGTAAAATATACAAAATCAAATAACTTTTTCTTAAATATTTGAACAAGCATTAAGAGTAGCAAATTTAAACATTGTTTCAGTAAATGAAGAAAAGGTAATTTAGAGGAACCTCTTCTGGAGTTAAAGGACATTTTCCAATAGCCCTTCTTTCACTATAAATAAGTTTCTTCTCAGCAAAGTTTTCCTTCCGATACTTTTTTAGTATCTTTTGCTCCTCAGGGGAAAATATATCGAAGCACCTGCAATTGATACAAACAAATGCGTTGACTTGGGTTATTCTTTAGCTCTAACGGGTCAAATGGGGGCCAAAAAGATTTAATTCAAAAAAAATTTGAAAAACGGTCCAAAAGGCATCGTAAGAGAAATGAATGCATAAAACCTCTTAACCTGGTCAACTAAAAAATGAAATTACTGTGGTAATACATAAATCTAATCATATTTAATATAAACATAGACAAAAAGTGTATGCTGGTTGGCCCAAATCCATTACTCAACCCCCACCCATTTTTTCTAGCTAGACGCTAGGATCCTTGTCATGATATCGAAGCAAATAGATACAACTATATGGTAACTTACCGGCAAAAGACAGCATATCCATTTCAAACCGCAGATGTATTGACATGAAATGACCTTGTGCGCGAAGCTTGTCAACTATTTTATGACTCAACTCCATGATATGTGGTTTAAATACAAGGGCATGATAATTGACCCTGCATCTTAATCGTTGGTATTCAGGGTTGTCAATCTCTTCTGCCAGTCTATGGGAAAATGGAGTGAGATAAATAGCACCATATTTCTTCATTGAATCCAAAGCAGTTGTTGTATACCAATTGACGGGGGCATCTCTTGGTGGGCGGAGCTATAAAAAGGAAGAAAAAAGGGATTAATGTTTAATTATAATCTGCCATTTATATAAATCTGACGAATTTTTATAAGACATGTGAAACATACCTGATAAGCTTTTATTTTTTTTGTTTTTCCATTCTTTGTAATTTCAGGAATGCTTTCTACAATTCGTACATCATTTTTAGTGTCTTGATGAAATGCTGAACATCATAGATACCCTGGAAACCGCTGTGCATGAGCAAGAAAGAGCAATGGAAATGCTTATGTGAATGGTAAAGATGAAACAGTGTCTTAAACACGATAAAGATAACTATTAGGATTGACATTTCACATATATTTCAACTTTATATATCCAGGCCGAAAACTCTGTGAAACATAGTCTTACACAGATTTTTTTGGGTAACCATGGTTTCCGACCTTTTGGCCGACTAATCCACGGGTTTGAACCCACCGCCACACTCAAACTGGGTAAAGCCCTCCCTTTTCAAAAGGTTGGCGTGGCCACTTCAGGGTTGTTTGCACCTAGCAGGAATTGAACTTGAGACCACACACATCTTAGAGTGATAGTCACAGCTCAAAAGTCCTTTTGCCACTAGGCCACCCCTGAAAGCCCATTTTTCCTTTTGAAAACCTATGTAAATTCGTAAGTAATATCAGTATTAGGCCAAATGAAACATCAATAAAAATAATGGGTCAGTTGATTCATGACTTCATTTCTCATTTATGTGAACCTAAACATCTATAAAGAATATATGGGCCAGTGAGAGCTTTCTATACAGCTTAGTTGTTAAATACAGCATCTGCATCCCTGTTAACAAAATGGACTAATGTCACCCAACAGACACCTTATTCTATTGTAGCAATGCCTACCTCTAAACCATTTACTGGTAAATATGAATCTAATGGAACATCCGGTAGCAAATAAGAGCAATACCTGTCATCGTGCCAATAGGAATTTGCATCCAATTCGGGCAGCACAAGGGTTGCATTCATAATTCTTGCAGCAAGAACCGCATTACATATCTACATAAGGGTAAATACACATTTTTAGAAAAGTTCATGTGTACAATCAACGATACAAAGTGTCATATTAAAGTTCAATAATTAATGTATCAAAAATGTATGTTAACTTTAGCTTATGCTAATATAAGGGCTGAAAACGTAATACATATAGTCGAAATTTCATCCTAACTGTTTCTGGGAATAGATAAGTTCATAAATCCCAAGACCTCAGAACTTTTTCAGATGGCATTTTGAAGCCTAAACTCTATATTATAAATACTAGTAACATTAATCCCAGCTTCTTTGAGACTTAACTTTCTACTGGTCTGTGTTAATCTTGATCTAAAACTTGCATGCAAAAGTCAAGGGTTTGACCACCTATTAAAAGACGTGGAGTTATTATCTTTGAAGTTGTATAACAAACTTACTGCTGTCCTCTGCTGATTTAGACCCCCGTTACAACGTACACGTAGATACCCATTGCTCTCGCTTGAAGGAGCTACAAATATTTAGGAATAACTTTATGTTCAATACAAATTATAAGGCTACAAGAGCTGTAGAAATATTGAAATTAGACCAAATATACAAAAAATACTTACGAGGCCAGTCGGATCTTGAGCGGAGGATGGTCTCCAACCATCAGAATCAGCAGCATCCCAAAGTTTTCCACATCAACCTGCTCGTAAGTGGAATTTACACTCTATAAGCTATAGGAATGGCTTATTAAACACAAAGTATGTGAACAATTATACTACCAGAAGAAGACAATCTTGTTATTTGCTTCACGTAAACATAAATTTGGAAAATAGTATAAAAACCAAATTCCTATTGAAAGCATCTTGATTTTAAGAATGATGCCTGCATATATATATTTATAAAGGGTGTGACAGATAAAACCGAGGTGCTTGTAACTGTGCAGTTAACCCAACAATTTTTTATGGGTTAAAACATATTCTTCTACATTTCATAAACGTTTCGACATTCATCCACATGTGAATTGATCTTGTTAAGCTCTTGAGGTATGACATGTGTTCACTTATTTCAGTTTTTTTTTTTAACAGCTAGATATGTTCATTTTACTGATACGATAAGAACCTCATAACCAATATCTATACTACTTATAATAGAGGAATGAATCAATTAGTAGTCTTATTGAGACTAGAACTCATAGGGAATCAAATCTATTTATGGATGGAATCGGTATGCAGTATTTACAGGTATGCAGTATTTACGCACAAAAGTATTCGGTTATTGGAGAAAAATCAATATACTTCTAATGTCGAATCAGATCAACTAGGATGTAAATAAAGCATTGGGTCGAACTCTTCTTTGGTGTCAAGGTAATCGCGATGAATAGTCGCGACTTTGGGAAAGGCTAGAAGAATGGGACCCATTATGGGACGTATAATGCATTACGACGTATGATCATTACGCTCAACCGGTTATTCTATTCCACCTCTTAGAAAGAAAAGAACTTAAATCAAAATACTTAATAGCATGGCGATAAATTTATACAAAACTTCTACCCCGAGCACACGCAATGGAACCGTGAGATGTCAAGTGAAACTAATCCACGAAATAATTTGATCTATGGACAAAGATCATTGTGGTAAAGGTCGAATGCCGAGGAATCATTATCATAGGCATGTAGGGGAGGTCATAAGCGCCTATACCAGTAAAATAGATTTTCAATGAATGAAAAAGACATATATGGTCGAGGCGGGTATGGGGAGGTAAATGTAGACAGATCCTACCCCTGCCCCATGATAAACCCGGAAGTAGAGAGACTGCTTCCAACGAGACCTCCGGCAAGTGCAAAGTGTGCGGGTGAGAAAGAAAAGAAAAGAAAGCAGAAAACGACAAGCACATGCAGGAAGGAAAGCAAGCAAAACAAGGCAAGGCACCAAAGACAAGCACTAAGAAAAGCAGGAAGACCTACGGGAGCAACAAAGCAAAGCAACAACAACGCACGGGCCTAAAGCTAAGGCAGAGCAAAAACAGAGCACCAAAGCAAAGCAGGGCAAGGAAAGCAAGCAAGCCTAAACAAACACAGAGCAAAACAAAGCAACAAGACGGGCCTAAAACTACTAAAAGCAAAAAAGGAGGCACCAAAACCGAAACCCCGAGGAGCAAGGCATAATCTATACTACTTATAATAGGAATGAATCTTTCTCCTTATGGTCTTAAAATTAAGACTTACAAAATACAAAGCTTATTGTACAATACATAATGCACGATTAATGATCTTTCTCATCAATCTTAATTTTAAGACTTACAAGTCTTAAAGCTTAATGTACAAAATACAAAGCATTATTAATGGGTCAAGATATTTAATGCGCTTAATTAATTAAGTCAATAAATACAATTAATGCAATTATTAAAACACCCTTACACAAGAAATACAAATTATCAAGCATATTGTACAACCAACTTAAACATAATTCCCGCATTAAATGTCACTAATATAAATAATAAAGTACATTATACAAATATTCAGCCTTGCGGCAACGGTCCAAATGGGCCCGAGCCCGAACAGGCATGCAATCAACGGGTCGAGCCAGAAAGCGGCACGGGCCAAACGGGTCTAGCTCGAGCGAGCGGGCCAAGCAGCTCGAGCCCCAACTGCGCGGACTAAACAAAATTCTTGATCCCGTAAATTTGTTGTAAAAAGAATATAATAAACTAAAATACATGATTCACGGAAAATTTTATTTGTGGTACCGTCGCCGCCATGTGGTACCCTCGCTAATCACTATTAATGATCTTTCTCTCATGGTCTTAAAATTAAGACTTACAAAATACAAAGCCTATTGTACAATACATAATGAACTATTAATGATCTTTCTCATCAATCTTAATTTTAAGACTTACAAGTCTTAAAGCTTAATGTACAAAATACAAAGCATTATTAATGTGGTCAAGATATTTAATGCATCATTAAAATGTCACTAATACAAATAATAAAGAACATTATACAAATATTCAAGCCCGGACGGCAACGGTCCAAATGGCGGGGCCAACGGGTCGAGCCCGAGTGGGCACGGGTTAACGGCTCGAGCCCGAACGGCACGAGCTAAACGAAATTTTGAAACCAGAATTTATTATCAAAAGAACATAATAAACTAAATACATGATTCACCGAAAATTTTTATTTCGTAGTATCCGTCCGCAGAACGTGCGGGAACCCCGCATTAAATGTCACTAATACAAATAATAAAGCACATTATACATATATGATATATTCAAGCCCGAACGGTCAACGGGCAATGGGCTTAAGCCCGAACTAGTGCGGGCAACAGGCTCGAGTCTCGAACAGGCACGGCCAAATAGGCACGGGCAAACTGCTCGAGCCCAAACGGCACGGGATAAACGAAACTCTTGATATCCGTAAATTTATTGTCAAAAGAACATAATAAACTAAAATACATGATTCACCGGAAAATTTTGTTTCGTGGTACCTGCCGTCACGCTGGTACCTCGCTAGTTACTAGATGGGATTTAAAAGTTTGGCTCGCGTGGTTAAATTTCACTTTCTACCAATCCTACTAAGTCTTAAGTAAAATTCAGCTATACATTTTAAAAGCTCATTCTATATGTTACATACGGTCCTAGAATGTCCCTCGTAAGCAACAATATTGTCGCACAAACTATATTCATCTTCCTAATATTCACTTGCCTAAACGCCCCATAACCAAATTCATCAAATAACTTAATTCACTTCCACCAATCATTATATCAACTTGTAGCGCAAACCAGTCATAATTAATCATACATCAAAAACTAGTTACATTGTCAGTTTAGAACAAGATATTCGAAACCAAATTATCATGAAACTTTAGCATCTACATGGGGTCATAATAACTACATTTTCATACTAATACTAATAAAAAGATACTAAGAAGATAGCATTAAGTAAAAAAAAAGTAACCTCAGATGGTAAATTCGGTGGTGTTAAAATGAAGGTGATGAAGAAATAGTGGTAAAGAAGTAAATGAAGTAAATAGTTGGAGCTATAATCAAAACAGCTGCAATTGCTAATCTGCCAAACACTCCTTATTATTAACTTGCTTCACTTGGTGTCGGTTATAAGGCCTGCAATTTAATTCCAAATATTAGTGACTTATTTGCATAAACAATTAGTGTGTGTTTGGGGTGGGTTATTACCTCTTCATTTATACGAACTGAAGGATACCCAGATCCAATTCTCAAGTTAGTTGGTGCAATTGATGGCAGAGATTTTGGCAGTGGGATGGATCTTGTAACAGTGTTCGGAGGCTACTGAAAATTGAGTGTGAAATTTGTGAGTTTTAAACTTACGGGACCAAAAGGTAACTTTCTTGCTAATTTGGTTACCATGTTATTCTCTACTTTTTCCTATTTTGGTTTAATTCAAGTTTGATAAATTTTAAACCATAAAGTTAGTATATGATTTTTTATTTTTCTGTTTACTAAATTAAAAGCACCACCAAATAGCCTACTAATAAGTTATTTAACATACTCACAAAAGATCTATAATTCAAACCTCACTTATACGAAAAAATATCGAAAACTGTCACGAGAATACCAAACCTAAGTTGTATTTGATTGCCACTTAATGAAATGACTCAGCAGCCAAATTTGAATCGGTCAAAGGTCATGTTGTTTGGTAGAGTAAAATCTGATGTTGTGTGATCCAAATCGCCTGAATGGTATGATCCCTATACTAGCCTCCCATTTAAGAAATACCTTTGACTTAAATATCCTTTTAACTCTTTTGTGTCAAAGGCACTAGCCTCGATTATTACTTTTAGTTTTTAGTCACTCCTTCAGTAACAAAATTTATAAATGGACTATTGCATGAATATAATATATTAAAGTGAAGGGCTGGAATCAAGACGATCTCATTAACCTCCATGAGTCCTCACGTTATTATATGCTTGAAACTAAAATTTGTGTGTCCTATATCGATTTAATAATTTTTTATAACACTTTACTCTAAAAATTTTAATCCAACATTTATTTGCATAATTATAAATTTCTCTAGTTAAATACTCCCTAACATTTATCAAACAAAATACTTCGCTCGATTACAAAAGGTTAAGTTGGTAAATTCATGTTACTCAAGTTGATCATTCAGAACAGTAATCATTCGTCGACTTTGATTCATTCAGCACTAAGTCACATTTCTTATCCCCTTAGGCCACATACATCTTTTGAAGGCTCACGTTCTCTAAATCACCTTAAAAAAAAAAACCAATATAATATCTAAGTCACATTTCAATGGAGGCTCGCATCCCTTCCCGACTTCGGTTTGGTGGGTTGGGTTTATGTTCGGTGAGGATGTATCTACTTATGCTTTTGTGGCCTCGAGGCGCAATCTTGAGTTTGCAGGATCACGTTATTCGGGATGTGGTATTGATGGGGTTGACTCGATTATGGGTATGCAATGGATCGCTTGCATGTCCCTTCCCCGATTTCGATCTTAGCGGTTCTCTAACAAGGACACCGCCCACCCAAAGACCAAAATATTTTGGTGTGTGCCACTTTTAGTGGAATCGTCCGGAGTTTGGGAGAAGTTTGATTTATCCCTTGGCAAAAGCGGTGTTTGAATGTCTCCAGCTCCTCATGCTCAAGATTTCTTGACGGTTATCCCCGTTGAAGGGCTAGGCCAACATATGTCGGCCTGGAGTACCGGACTATCCTAAATCACGGCTAATGATCCTACATTTCCGGTGATGAGCCTTGCCCATCACGCAAGGTTTGTTTAGATTCCTTTGGCGAGCATGCGGTCCATTAGCGAGTTTCTGGGGTTTCAAATATGTGCATGATTTGGTTAGGGATGTTACGTATGATGTTCTTAAACGCATGGAATTTCTTCAAAAAGAGGCCCCGTGAACTTTCGGCGGATCCGCTTGAAGGAGGTCTACTTTACGGCCGGTGATATACTTGTATTTGGATGGGCGGGAAACATGCTGTGTGGATCTTACCGGAGTGTCCCTCTTGTTGGGCTAAGGACAATGGGTTTGTTCATGGACAAGCGGCGTTGAAAGCGGAATCGAGCAAAGTTGCTAAACACAGAAAGCTTGTTTAGAGAATCAACACGTATTTACCCTTTTGCTTTGATACATTTGGGTTCCTAGCTTGGCGGTATGGAGTTTTTACTAGGGTTCAACGGGTTGTTAAAGTAATTTTACGACCCTAAGTCACAAAATTTCATTTTAGTAGAATTGGTTTTGCCATTCAAAAGGGAGTCAGCGGCATAGCTTGTTGCTCGTTGTCATCATCTTATTGTAATCCGTTATAAAAGTTTAATATAATCGGTTTTATTTGTCAAAAAAAATTTGAGTTTAAATATTCTACAAAAATTTGCCAAGTCTCTAAAATGAAAAGACATTTTTATAAACAAACCCCTTTATCAATATAGAAATATAAAATCGATTAGCATTGTTGGTTATGATGTTTTTAGGAACCCCGTGTAAAGGTACACAATGTGGCATTGGTGTATGGTGTTTTTGAGCCCATAACGCGTACATCACCAGTTCACCACACTGGTTATGTTGTTATGGCTCAACATCAACAGACGATATTGAAAAGCGAGTTTTTTCTTTGATTCGAAAGGGTATACATGTTTTATGTACATCTTGATTGAGAATAAAGGTTTCCCCATACGTAGAAAGAGGCCTTCTGTTTGCAGCAGTGAAGAACTAACGAGAACTTTCGTTGG
The DNA here is from genome assembly GCA_022545495.1 of Chrysanthemum lavandulifolium. NCBI lineage: Eukaryota > Viridiplantae > Streptophyta > Magnoliopsida > Asterales > Asteraceae > Chrysanthemum > Chrysanthemum lavandulifolium. The sequence goes on along the minus strand of CM040245.1, from coordinate 179,921,267 downwards.
TTGTTGACCAACGGAAGAAAGGGAGAAAGAAATGGGATTGTGTCAATGTGCCCTATTCAACGATATGAGTGTGTCTAGAAGATTGTTGCACTTACTATTTCTTTTTTTATTTCATTTTGTTGGTAATCCTTTTTTATATCAATATGCTTATTAAAGTAATGTAGTGTGTTTTTAGTTAAATGTAAAAGTTAAAAGGATCAGACTTTTCATAACTTCGATGATGTTAACATTGACTGATAAAATGTGATTTATTGTTATCCTCATTGTCGTCATGTAAAAATACCAATAAGTTTTCGTAACTATATATATCGCTAAAGGATTTTATTCGGATTGTAATTAAGCTTTTCTAGCTAAGATAGGCGCGTTAAATGATGCTATTTATATAACTATTTATGAACTTTTCTTTGCCTATTTCAAAATACTTTAATCTAGCTAAATCTGAACCTCACTCTATCTATCATTTACAAGACAAATACATTTTGATATTTGGAAAGTAAGGGATGTTTGTTTAAGCTTATATGTGACTTACGAACCTATTTGTTTTCCGGCTTATATTTCATAAGCTCCATTTTCTGACTTATTTTAACACTTGTGGGAAGTTTATTATGATATGATAAACTCATATAATCCCATAAAATTTAAAATAAACCAAAAAATTAAAGCTAAAAGACCGAAATCAGTGTAAAGCTTAAAAGGGGGTGTTTGTTTAAGCTTATACGTGGGCTTAAAAGCTTATTTAATTTTGGTTTATATTTCATAAACCTCAGATTTTCGAATTATTTTGAGACTTGAAACATATAAGTTTATCGTATAATAAAGTTATATGATCCTCTAGCCTCAAAATAATGTAGAAAATGAAGGTAAGACGAATTTGTTAAAAAAAAGAAAAAGAAAGAAAAGGTAAGACGAAAAATAAGTAAAGCTCATAAGCCCCTAAATTTAAACAAACAGCCCTAAAAAAGAAACATTTGATTGATCCTGAGTGAATCAGCAAGAATGGCAAACTCACGGTTACTCCTCCTCCAGCGTTCACAAACCCTAATTCGAAGCATACACCACCATCGATCTCTCTCAACAACAACAACAACATCACACTCCCACCACAACGACCACCAACGCAACCAGGAGTATCTCACCCCAAACACCTACCTCAACAGCTGGACCAAACCCACCGACCCTAAACTAGCCCAGTCCAATCTCCACCACCTCCGCCGCCACTACGCCAAGAATGTTAAAGCGGTGCGGAAGGAGTATATCTACGAAATGGAGCTCTTGAAAGCTGACAAGCAGAGGAAAGATGACATCAAGAAGGAGGCCTTGAGGATTCAGAGCGAGGAGAGGCGTGCGGCCAAGGATCTCGAAAAGAAGGCCAAGGCCGCCCAGAGGATGCTTGCGCAGGAGGAGTTTAAGCAAACTTTGGTATCACATTTTTCTTTCTTTTATCCATAATTGTTGTTTGATTGTTAGGTTTTACAACGTCCATTATAAAAATAGCTACACGGTATTGCAATAATAATATAAATGTTTGAATAAGATAATTCAGGAGAATGTATGCATCAACATCCACCCATTCGACGTGTTCCCCATTTACCTATTTGCCTTGTTTGAGATAAAATCATCAACCAACCCATTAGTAACTTAATGGGTTGAAATTATTGTCTCTATCAGATATAAAGTCTTCCATTGTTATTTTATGTGTTACAAGAAAATCAAACATCAATTAGTCATTTACTAGAAAATGACTACATGTACTCAACTCACACAACACGCCTACAATTAAGTAACAATTTCATTTGGAGGAATAGCTTTTTTAATTGGAATATGGTTCTAATCTTTAAAGACATTTGGAGGATATTGAATCATGAGAACTATCTTGCAGATAAAATGGTAAATATCTACATACTGAAAGAAAGAAATTTGTGGGACTATCTATATCTATATCTATACTACCTTATAATATATTTAGGACTTTCTAAAAAAGGAAGTCTTAATTTTTTAAGTCTACACATCTTACTATAATTAGTAACTTATATAATTAAATTCTACACTATAATAATTACATTATAATGTACACTAATGACACATTAAATTTTAGTATTAAAATGGATGTTACAAACTTACAATAATACAAATTTATAATTGTAATTTTTATCATAAACATTCAAGTTATACAAAGTTCAAATGAGTATAAGTATGGATATCTATATTTGTGTTGATATACTTTACGGAAATTCAAATACGCATCTACTTTTTTCGAACATCAAACGGGTAAACCGTCAAATACTAACTCTCATTGCATACCGCTTAAAGATCAAGGTAAGAGAAAAACTGACATGTTGGGTACCGCCGCTGCTTTGCGCGGGTACTATGCTAGTCCATCATTAATGAATAATGACTCACGATGGGGTTGGAGGAAAATACTGTAGTGTAGCGCTGTTTGCTTGAGTAAATTACGTTCATAGCTGGTGATGGTGTTGAGACTTGTATGGTTTAATAATTGGAACCATAGTGACCCTCTGTGCAATTTCATTTCCACAAGTCCTATAGGGGTTTTATATCTGAGAATTTCAAGGTGGTGATGTAATCTTAGGTGGTGAGTTGAACATGCCTAGTTTCAAGGGTTTATGTGTCTCTTCTTTAATTACGGGAATTTGCAGATGAACACCCTTCGCTATTTAAAATTACTTAAGGACACTAGAATTGTAGATAAACACTTTTCATATATTGATCCTTTATAAATGAATTTGCATAAAGGGCCACTAGCATGTTAATTATTAAACCATATGGATGTTAACTGCCGTCTTAAATTTTGTGCACAATCCCTAAAAACAACTTCGCATTCTAAAAAATTTCTCCAAAACCCGTTAGGTGGCTTTTGAGATGGATAAGTTCCAATAACTTCCTCGTTTTACTTGTGTTTATCCAATATATTCACAAAGAGTTATACTTCATGTGCGTTTAGAGATTGAAGTCGCATTTGAGTTAGCTTGGGACTTTAAACTCAAACCTTGATCTTTCGAGGCAAGTCAACATATGCACAGTTAGCCTCTCATAGAACCAAGAACACCAGAAACTTTTCAAAACGACATAATATTGGCTGGAGTCTGTGTGCAAATGACAATGATTTCTCTTTGCATTGTAAAACTGTCTTTCTGACTTTTTTCAGTTAGGATTAGGCAGTTGCAATATAGTCTTGTAGAAAAATGAATTTAAAAAATAGATATAATTAGTATCATTAACGATGGAGAAATCCTCATAACGTCTTCCTTTTACTGTCGGCAAAGGATTATGATGTGTTCTTTCGCGAGTGCACTTGCATGGAGCTAAGAACACAGGATATTTTTAGAAAACATAAGATATCAGTTGGAGTCTGTCAACAAAGGACAATAATTTGTTCTTTCGATCAATAGCTTTCTGTCTGACTTCATCTGTTAGGCTTAATCATAGAGTTCTGTAGAGAATATAGAAACACCTCAGTATCTAATTATACTCTTTCTCACCCTCAAGTGGATAATCATATGATTGTCAGATTTTCTATGCTCCAATTAATGTTAGTTAAGCTACAATGAATTCATAACGTAGATGTAATGTCTTGAGGGCAGTTTGTAGTTTATTCATCCAGTCATTTTCCAAAGTTTCATTTAAATAAATATTACTAAATGAACACCCATTGTTGTTTGTAGTCATCTTATAGAATTACGAATTTAGGGTTCTGTTGGTAGCATACATTAATGGTAACTGCTAGGTATTATAATCACTACTTAGATGATATTTTATTCAAAGTTTGTGATGGACGAGCCTCCGCTATTGAGGTTTGCAGCTGCTAAAATTCAAAGGTAGGCACATCAGTTGGGAATTTTTTTCAAATTGAATCAACTTTTTAACTTGCAGACATGTATGGCATGCTGGATTGGCGGCCACAAAGAGAAACTCTAATGCTTGGATGCTATTTTGATAATTATGCGTGGCTTTTGTTGGTTCTTAGTTTAATTTGAATTGTTAATTCTTTTAACTGATCTTGCATACAATATGAGGATAGATCCAAAACTTCACTGCCTACTTGTTTTCACGAATAGCTCCACTTGTATCTTTTGCATTTGGGCTTCTTTAGATCTTTAATTGCTCCTTGTGAGCAGCTTTGATACTGCATTACACTTTTCTAGGCCATGTGCCACTATGGTAGTGGGAATTGTTTTGATGAGGGTATGCACCACTATTACTTCTTTCATTAAGAAGTTACAAAAAGAGCCTTTTTAGGTCAAATACATAAACAATTAGCTAGTGTGCTTTGCTCTTTAAAAGCAACCTCACTTCTTGAGAAGATGACTTGGTTGTAAGAGGGGAAGGTGTCATAGCAAGCCATCATCACTTCATCAGCGCCACATCAAGATCCCACTTCTCCACAACAAACCCCCTCAACCTCTTCATTTGGGCCCCACCACTACCACTTTATTTTTTTTATTCAATTTTCCAAATAAACTAAATTCATTTCATTAAAAATACAATACAATATACTTTAAAAAAAGTTATAAATTAAAAACAAAAAACAAAAAGTCTTCTTCTTCCCAAAAGCCTCACACACACAAACACACCTCAGATTCACACATATTACACACACACACATATATTACACACACACATATTACACACATACACAATAACAATTAAATTAAAGTTATTGCTTTGTCAGATTCTTGCTTCGTCGTCAGAACGACGAGTTGATTCACGGCGAGATAGGCCGGTGTGGCGGCGGCCCACGGCGAGCAACGAAACCCCCACACCTTCCGCTCTAAGACATGCATCTTTGTTACACGCTATCCCACATCATAATTTTGAAGTTGAAAATTTGGCATTTATTCACTCATATTACTTTGCAGTTCTTTTTTACCTAATATCATTTATTCACTGAATTTCATTGGTGCAGTTGAAAGAAAGAGCCGAGAAGCTTGAATATCACAAAAAGAGAGCAGAAGTTCATGGAGAAGAAGAAAGAAAAGAATGAACTACTGCGTCGTCAAAGCTCCATATGGATTGATGAAAATGAACTAGAGAAAAAGATACAAGATGCCCTTTATGATCATACTCCTCTATGAATTGAGGCTTAAAACTAAACCATGCTTATGGAGTTCATTTATATTTCGCTGGGGCTTCATATGCTCTGATCAAATCTGTCATATTTTTGTTTTTTTCACTGTTGGTAGAAGTCAAGATGTAGACATGAAACATGTATGTTAGATTGTTAGGCCATGTTGGTGTAAAGCCAAGAAACCTATGTTTCTACAATTGCCAGCACAACTTGGATGCACACATGATAATAATACTGCATATGTGGTTTAGAAGTTCAGTTGTTTGAAGGTCTTTCACTTGTACTGGTAACTGGATATATTGTAAACGAGTTTGATTATGTTGGATGGCAATCATTTTCATTAAAATATACTACATAATACATATAATGTTAACTATGGTTGCCAAAAAACTATGTTTACTGTAACGATCTTTGTTATGGCATGTCAAATTTAACACATGCATAATAAATTGCATGATATTATGCTTAGTTATGGAATGTCGGTTTTGTCCCGTCTATTGTGTTTAGTTGACTTTAACTGATGGTTTTCTCCTTTATGCCTTTAAGATACATCTCTAAAATGCTTCACCTGTAGTTTTCATATTACACCATCTATTCCCAAAGAACTGTGGTTAACTGTATTTTAGTCTGAAGACAATTTTAATATTAATACATAACTTGAAACAACTTACACTTTTTCTGCTTGTAAACCAATGAAAAAAATTGAATTTTAAATGTGTTTGAGAAAAAACAGAGAATTAAAATTGATTTTGTTTGGACATTGTATAATATTTTACTTAAAATGTGAAAAGTTGGTTGTGTTAACCATAGCGATGTTTGTTAGTTAAACCCCTTTTTTGTTTTTTGGTAAATTAGATTATGTCATCACTTTGTTATAAATACACCATAATTCAAATCAATATATTTGCAAATACATGGTTGAAGTCGCAACTTTTGTTATTAACCAAAAGTCAAAGAAAAAATACCATTAAGATTAGTTAAAAGATGCAACAATGTTTGGAATATAAATTGTATTGGTTTTCTTCTGCAAGAGTTCCATTAAACATAACTGAAGCCGCCTAAGTTTCAAAGGAAGAAATGAGATATGAGATCATTTCAGAAAAGCCAAATTTTCCTGGTAAAGAAACTTTCGTACAGGAAGTGAAGCTCAACTTGGCAACAACCTCTCTCTCTCAGCCTTCTGGCTAAGTCACCAAGATACATGCTATCTGTTTTTCTTGAATTTTGTATGTGGGCCTCTTTAGGCTAGTCCTACCTCTTCAAACGTGTAAAGTTTTGCTGGTGCATGATGGATTGCATATTTTTCAAAGGTTTATTGCGTTGAAGTTGAAGGTTGGTGGAGAAAGAACAAACTTTTGAATCTCGAGCCTCTCGGGTTAAAGTTCCAATAACAATTTTCTGCTGCGGATGGTTGATCCAATAGATGTGGGGTTTGAAATTTCCATGCTCCTTAGTGATGTATCCATATGGATTGTGCTCCACACTTATCTTACTCATTTTCTAAAGAAAATACATGCTTTTATAGTTTTATTATAGTAGTTGACTGTTCATGATTGAGCAATATTGAATGTTATACTACCAATCTTCCAAAACCAAAAGAACCAGCTATTAGTTAAGTAGCAACTCAAAGCAAACTCAATATTGAGACTGCCTATAAACTTTTTTTTTTGAGTTAATTGCATTTTTGGTCCTTGTGGTTTGGCCAAATTGCAGGTTTTGAAGTATGGGTTGCATTTTTGGTCCTTGTGGTTTGGCCAAATTGCAGGTTTAAAAGTGCAGCGATAGTCCTCATTTTGAAGTATGGGTTGCATTTTTGGTCCTTATCGGTGTGAAATGACCAAAGTACCCTTGCCTTTTTCTGAAAAAGACAAAGGGTATTTTAGTCATTTAACTTTATTCAGGGACTAAAAATGCAATCCAAACTTCAAAATGAGGACTATTACTGCACTTTCAAAGTTTTGAGGACCAAACTTGCAATTTGACCAAACCACAAGGACCAAAATTGCAATTAACTCTTTTTTTTTTTTTTTTTCCTGTGGCAAATGAAATATAAATTAAGAGAACCTCTAGCAATGCTAGGAAGAAGGATGGATACCTGCCTATAAACATAGAGGCCCAAGATTAAGGAAGGCATACCTTTCTCAGCCTTTTGGCTAAGAGTGCTATCCTCACTAGTATCATCCCATTATCCCTCCTAATAATACACCATAAATCATAACACACCAATAGCATCACCTCTCATTATCTCACCCTCCTAGAAAACTATAATACACTGTTTTAATAAATGAAATGCAAAACACCACTTTTGTATAGTATCCATCAACCTCTGTCCAGGAACTTGATCACCTCTGGTGTTGTAAACTACTACCAAACTTTTTGGCCTGGCTCATCTCCACCCTCCAATTCTTAGAAAAACTAGTAATTTTGTTCCCAACTGTTTTAATAAGATTTGAATATTTTTTATGCAACTACTTTTACAACCTTAATCTTGATTTTCTATGTAGTATCCATCAAGACCTCTGTCCAGGAACTTGATGTACCGCCTATTACCAAGTTTAACAATTAGATTATTATACATATAGTTGTGAAAATTTTATTTGCTTGTGGTGTTCACCTGCAATTCACTTGCACTGATAACATTTTATGATATCTTTAAGGCTGGCCAAAAGTTGATCGAACCCATGTTATAAATTGTGCTAGTGGGGCCTGGGTTCTCGCAGCCCTTACCCAATTCGCAGCTTCAACTTTTAAACGAGCTACTACAATAACGATGTCAACATATGAAATAGAAAATTGTGTGATGCCGATGTAGTTTATAAATTTCTTGTTTAACATAACGTTGCAAATTATGTCTTATTTAACAATAACAGGATGACAAATTATGTCAAAATTTTTCTAACTGCAACTGAAAAGGTCTAAAAGCAACATTAACAAATTTAAAAACTAAATTTTCAGACACAAAATTGTCAAGAGAGGTACTTTGTTGCACCAATCAGTTGATACACCAGACACTAGTGCGGTTTAAATGGTACATCAGATATGTGATATGTGAACAAAAAAAGTAAACAAAACACAATGGTTTGATGAGAAACTGTGGCAGAACATATGTCGTGCAGTCCAGCATATGTTTATCTAATTGTTCCATCAGATATGGATATAACCTTGCAAACACCTGCAGAAGTGGTAAATGGTAGATCTTTATAGCAGGCTACAAGATCTTTGTCTGTATGTAGATCCACTTGTAGTGTTTCCCAAACCTTCTTCTTAGGGTTAAGAACATCATCAGGCTCGCCATTAAACCCGGAAAAGGTAACTCTTTCTCCGATAGCAGCAGCTGCGGGTGGCTCGACCAATTCAACCTGAAATTATGTTCATGCAATCAGGCTCACAGAAATGTTTAACATTTGGTTTTATGCATTGCAAAATAATAGCAATCATAGCCGTAATGTAAACAAAATGTAGCACATGTAGGAAAAATCTAAATTCCAAAAATCGGAATTTGTTTTCTAATTTGAAGAGTTTGTCACATCTAGATTAAAAGGGAATGAACCAACGAGATGCGCCTATAACATTGATGGTGTAGCACCTTGTAGGTGCGTATCTATAATATTATAAATTGCTCACCTTATCACTGGTAGAAGCGCAAAGAACCATCGCGTGTGATTTAATGCCCCTCATGGTTGCTGGCTTCAAGTTGCACAGAACACAGACCTTGCGATTCTAAGGATAAAATAAGGAGAATTATGAACTGTTAGCCTCCATGGAAACAACAACAACAATACCCAATCCCACGGAAACAATTATTATAAACTCCTTAAGCATACACATATACACAAATATAGGGTGTGTTCTTGATTATACACATATAGGGTGGGTTCTTTTAATGACTTACATAACTTGGGAAGAAATTAAGTTATCATTCAAATGTAAATGAATTCAACCTGAGACTTGATTTTTTTATTTTTTTTTTTATTTTTATATTTCAGGGCCAGGAGTAATCTTTTGTCCTCAAGTTCTTTAGCATTCTCATTTTAACTTTTCCTTGCACATATAATATTCATACATGTGCATTGTGTACTATTTGTCTCAAAAATTGGCTGATAGTAGCTAAAGAGTAAGTAATAACCTGCATCTCCTCAAGAGGTATATATTTAACAAGCCCACTAACAACAGTTCTAGGCTGTTCTTCACCAACATCAATTTTTTCCACATACAAAGAATCAGCATCAGGATGCTTCTGAACTTCCGTGATAACCCCAACACGAATATCAAGTCTACTAATTGTTAGTTCCGGTTCAGCAGCAGCCTTAGTTTTGGCTTCACCTGAGGACTTATTTGCACGCTCTTTCTTACCACCTTTTTCTGCACACAAGTTGAGTGTAAGAGAAACATTATATTGTAACAAACATCAGGCTTTGTTAAGATGTATATTAAAATGGAAGACCATGCATTAGTTATTTGCAATTGAAAATTTAGAAGATATCAGGGTCGTCGAATATACAGCCTAGCACCTAATCCAAAATTAACAGCTAAACCTTGTGGGACTACAAAATGACGGGAGGGTTAAAGTGCACAAATTTTAGAAAATTGAGGCGTAAAAGTGATGGTGGTCGTTCAAAATCTAAAGTCAATCCTTCTGGAAAATTTCATGAAAGATAACCGTAACAAACTCGCTGTCTTTCTGGTAAAAAAGGAAATAAGAAACAAACAATCACCTGTAATTTTGGTGTTCTTCAACTTTTCTGCAACTTTCTTTGCTTCCGCTTCTTCCTTCACAGCTCGGTCTGCACGGTCAGCTTGACTTCCAGCAAACTTGTTCCTAAAAAACTCCACTTCTTCATCTTTCTACACATTACAAACCAAATTAAAAAACACATTAAAAAAACATGCGTCAGATGTTCAAGCTATTGCTAACACTAGGCCACATGCAAAATGGTGAAGAAACAAAGAGATTCAAAAACACAACAGAATAACATATTTACCAATTCCTTGAATAATGGCACAGGGGTTCCAATTTTGTGACCAACGGGTATGATCTCCCACGGAGTTTTGGCCATTGCAACATCCTCCTTTTCATCAGAAAGGGATAGTTGAAGAGGAATATTAAGCTGCTTGAGTACCTGTAACAACAAATTGAAAGGAACTCTTATAAAAGTGGTCCTTTATAGACAAACAGTAAATTTCTTTCACAAACTTTCAGGCAAAAATACAAATTTACTTGCCTCAATGGAAAATGATGGCATAAAAGGTTCTAAGAGGCATGCAAGAAGATAGACTACTCCCACCGAAGTTCTCATAACTATGGAACACGAAGGTAGGTCTTCCTTGTAAAGCTTCCAGAACTGACTTTCCTGTATTCATTAGTGATAGGAGTTAGTTGGTCAATGTTAATATCTTTATTATCCGTTCAAATATAGCAACTCCAAAAACAGAACTGCAAGCTTATGAACTTACTTGCAGGTATGCATTTCCCTCACCAGATATGCTCATCGCAATTTTCAATCCCTGCTTTAGCTTAACCTATTCCAATTGCCAAAGAAACATCCATTAAGAATAAAGAAAATAACCAGAACATCTATATACTTCCAGTATAATCACTTACCTTCTCCATGGCTTCCACGTATTGGTCAACATAGTTACCAATTTTCTCTGCTAACGCTTTAGTTAAGGGATGTGACTCCGCACCTGGTGCGTCAGGAATTATGGAATTGTATCCTGAACCCTTGCCAGCTCCTAAGTCTGTCCAAACATTTATAATATAGGACAGAATATCAGTGTTGTAAAAAGCGGCCTAGGCGGCGCCTAGCTAGGCGGTCACTTACAGTGGCGATTTTAAGCTAGGCGGACAAATTAGGCGATTTGGTCAAAAGGCGGTCAACATCCCGCCTAGGCGGGTCAAATCGGGCTAGGCGGTCAAATCGGGCTAGGCGGGTCAAGTCGGGCTAGGCGGGTCAAATCAGGCTAGGCGGTCAACACTTAAAAAAACTTCAAATTTGGGTTTTTTTAGCCCCAATTTACCCCTCTTTTCACACACACTGAACAAATACGCCTCTAAATCTACAATTGAAACGATTCATGATGATAAAAACACGACAATCACAATTAAAACACACATTATGTGTTTGTCCAATTGAGTTGTTGTCAACATGTGTGATTTATTTTTAGTGAATAAATGTGAATATGAGGTGTTAATAACAATAAATAATGCATTAACTATAACATCAATGATGTGAACCATAGTGTTTTATGTTAAAATATATTTATATATATTTAAATTTATTAATATACATTTAATTTTAATTTTTTTATATAGAAAAAGTCAATCCGCCTAGGCGCCCTAGGCGGTGGTCGACCGCCCGACTAGCGCATTTTGCAACCTTGCAGAATATAAATTACTCCGTAGTAGGATAGAAGGCTGAGAATAAAAACATGTTATTCGCACAACACCACATATGAAGGACAAGGCATGTACAGAGACTTGCCTGGTTTAGCAATAAAGCTCAAGACACGGTTGATGAAGTTGCCAAGATTATTTAGCAATTCACTGTTTAGCTTCGCTTGCAAATCTGCCCATGTGAATAATGTATCTGATACCTAAACATAAAAGTCCATTAAAGTAAGAAGGGGAATGGAAACAGTTTGGACATTACAAGGAATGAGGCTCGCATTATTAATCGAGTAAAAAAGCATAAAAACTCCTACCTCTGGTCTGTTTGTTAACAAATAATATCGCCATACTTCTACAGGAATGCCTGTATCCTTCGCATCATTTCCAAATACTCCAACACCCTTACTCTTAGAGAACTTGCCTACACACAATATCAGAATATAATTAATTAGCTGATGCAGCAGGGTCAAAACATTACCCACACATATAACTAAGATACCAGTAACACATTGAACAAACCTGCTTCATAATTCAGGTACTCTGTAACACTAATAGTCTTCATCATAGTCCAGCTCTCCCCAGTCCCAATAAGTGTAGAAGGAAACATCACCTGAAATAATTTGTTTTCAAGGTTAGAAAGCACAAACGGCCAAAAGCGTACAATCCTCACCAAAAGATCTTACTGAGCAATTTTAAAGTAAAAGATAGAGGAAGTCTCATGATAAGAGCTACATGATAGCTTCTTTATTCTCGGAAGAAAGAATAAAAACAAAACAGCAACCAAACACTCAAGTTATTATTTGAACAAGGTACCAACTAGATCTCCAAATCATTAATTGTCAAATATTTTAGCGAAGGAAAGTGTAAGATTTTACGTTCCTGATTTTACAGATTGCGACAAAATAATATAATGCAGAGCATACTGACGCATATAAAATACACTTACAGTGTGAAAAGGAACATTATCCTTGCCCATAAACTGATATAGCTCCACATTTTCAGGATTTTTCCACCACTTCTCCCACTCTTCTGTGTAGCATTTAGTAATTGAGACGTATCCGATGGGTGCATCAAACCATACATAGAAAACCTAGATAATGTGTGGTAGCAACCATAATAAAGATACATTAATCCACGTAATACATGAAATATCGGCTTGCTACTGCCACTATTCAGAAATAGAAGATATTTCTTTCTTACCTTTCTTTGAATTTCTCAAGAGGGACAGGAACACCCCATTTTAAATCTCTTGTAATACAACGTTGTCTCAATCCTTCTTTAAGCCAAGCATTTGTGGCATGAATCGCATTCTGACTCCACCCGCCTTCCACTGACATTTTGCTGATGTACTCACGCAGTTTAGCTTCCAATAAAGGAAGTTCAAGAAACAAGTGGTCCGTATCACGGATTCGAGGGCTGGTTGAGCAGACCTATTTGCAGAACAAAATGGGGGGAATGTAATATAAAAAATAGAGTTTTCTAAAATATATGTTATAATTTTCCAAAGTTCAGCTCTCTTGAATAGTAGAAAAGAAAACACAAAACCCTCAAAATCCATCCTTAAAACAAAGACCATTACTTGGGAACGAAAAAGCATAGATACGGATCACCCGTTAACTATTCTGAAAGAGCCCTATAAACTCAGAACTCCAACTAGTCCAGAAAGAATACCGCTTACCCAATCGTTTAAAACCATTTGTGGCCAAAATAAATCACATAGTAACTTTCAGCTAAATTTCCGTTGATACATATCCTGAACTTGCTGAACTATTTAATTATGCAAAATTACTATTTATCAAAATTAGTTACATTATGCAAGAATACTAAGTATCCCAATAAGTTTACAAGTGTACTAAATTCAAAATACATAAATAACACTATACTCACCTTGCATCTAGGATTAATAAGTTCCGTCGGATTCAACAGCTTACTACAATCATCACACTGATCTCCACGCGCAGAGTCATTCTTACACCCTGGTGTCGGGCAATTACCCTCAACAAGCCGATCAGCTAAAAACTTACTACACTTATCACAGTAAAGCTGCATTGTACGAAACCAATTCACCATTAAGCGGAAAATTCATAATCAATTACAAAATCTAATAAACAAGTCAAACACAACAGACCTGCTGCATTGTATTCTCAGAAAGCCAATTATTCTCCAACAACTTGTTAAAAATCGCTTGGCAAACCTCCGTCTGTTGCGGAGTGGAGGTCCGTCCAAATTCATCGAAACTTATATTGAACCACTTATAAACCTCCCTATGAATTGCATGATACCTATAACAAAAGAATAAAAATCCTAATCCATCTAAAAATCGTAAAATTATGGAGCGTAAAAAAGGCGATAAAATCGTTACTTGTCGCAAATCTCTTTCGGAGTAGAATTTTCCTCCAAAGCTTTAGTTTCAGTAGCAGTTCCATACTCATCAGTTCCACAAATATAAATAGCGTTATACCCTCTTAATCTACAATACCTAGCGTACACGTCAGCACTCAACACACCTACACAAATGCATACGTCATCATATTAACTTCAAAATTAATCAATTAAGCATCAAATTAAGCTGACAGACTTACATCCGATGATGTTACCGAGATGAGGAACGTTGTTGACGTAAGGAAGAGCACTGGTGATCAGGATGTTACGTTTTCCGGCGACCGGAAGTTTTTTATCGCCGGTCGTCGGAGTATCACCCATGGTGATCAATTAGGGTTTTGGATTGAGAGTGATGAAGGCGTTAGTAGTTATGTTACGCAGCCGGAAAAGAAATGCGTTAGTGGCGGTAGTGAAATATTAGGGTAAATTTTGATTTAGTGGTTTTAGTAAAGTGATCACTTAAGTATTCAAGTTTGCTACTTTTGTCACATAAGAATCTTATTTTCCACTATAGACTTTGATTAAAATAAACTACTTTTCGGATAGATTGAGAAATGATTGATAAGCGTAAACTTATGCCTAACTTTATGCCTAAATTTGGCGTCACTTTTTATTGATTGTGACTGAGTGACCCACTTCATCATAAACTATTGAGATAATGTCACATATTTTAGGCACAAAAATTATGCATGAGTTTAGGCCTCCAATCATTTCTCTTTCGGATATTTTGCTTTTTTGGGTTAACAAGCTGATATAATATATAATATATCTCTTGTATAATACAAAATAACATATTAAATGTGAAATCAAATCTTTCAATTGACTCCCTCTCCGTTTCCTCGTTCAATCAACCGGCCTAGGGTGTCTAAACCCTAAGTCGATCACTAAATGGACTTTTAGTCGATTCCCTAAGTCGACCGGGTCGACTCGTACTCTTCAACTGTGCATAGAATCTAGCCTTAGTTTTTTACTTGTGCAGTATTGGTAGATACTTGTCGCAACCAGCGAAGTGATTCTCCCCATACAAAGCCTATATCGATCGACTGAGCATCAAGAAAGAAGAGGATGGTGATTTCGTGCATGCATCTAATTGCATACTATAGTTGGAACTTACATATTGCAGGAACAAGTAAGTAACTCTAACTCTTATACATGTTTAGAATTAGGTTATATCAGTAATTAGGAGATATATTATTAAGGGTTTTGTGAGAAACTATAAGGGGGGTTGAATAGTTTATCATTTTTTATTTAGTTTTCAAAGTTTATTTGTTAAAAACTCCGATTGAGTCCTTTGTGAAATAAAGCCACAACAATATGAATCTTACTTAACAAGACTATAATAAATACACTAAAACAATAATAAGTAAGTAATTAAAGTAAAGAGTAAGAGATGGAAAGATCAAAAACCAAGACAAAAGATTTATAGTGGTTCGGTCACGAAGCTCTTCTTCTCCCTATTCCACTCCTCGAGTACCTAACTCGAGAGTTCTAAGCACTATGTCAACAAACTCCTTGAGACGGAGAAAACCTTACATCGCCGCTTATCACAATTTCTGACATTAAGCTAAATGTCGAGTACTAATCTAGCTAGTACCGATCTCACTCACGATCTACCCGATCCTTGCTAATCACACGAACTACTAGATCACCACGATCTAGACTTGATCCACTGATCAACACACTAACTCACAAACAACAAGAGATCTCCAAGATCTCGACAAGATCACAATGATCCACACAACTTATCTAAACAAGACTCAAACTACTTGATGTATATCAAGATCAAAGTGTGTAACAAATGTTACAAGTGCACACTACTATGACTATAACACTAAGTATCTTCTTGATGCAATGTGTTCTTCTTTGTATTAGGAGGAATGAAGGTTGTTAATACAAATAAGCCATAAAAATGTTTATTTATATTTTACGATCTTATAATATTTTATCGATAACAAACGTAAAATCATTTTAACGAAACAAATAAAATACGTAAATGGTTTGAGCCAATAGTTTACTAACACTTTTACTAAACATATTAAAACTATATCAAAACATGTTTAGTAAATAAGTTATAAAACCAAAGACATTTTATAAAACACTAACAAGTAATATTGTTTACATCTTATAGAAATGCATATGTATAACTTACTAGCGTTTACATTGTATAGAAATGTATATGTACTTTGTATATGTTGTAATGGGTAAAAACAAAAGTCCATAACCTATGACCCATGATCCATTGTGTGGAAAACTAGAAGGGGGGGTTGAATAGTTTTACCGATTTTAACTTAGTTTCAAAAACTTTAGATTCGATGTTATGTGAAATCGTGTGGATGGAGAGAAAGTATAGATCTATAAGTAATGCAAGTAAAGAAAATAAGTAAAGTAAAGGATAGAAATGACACAACCGATTTATAGTGGTTGGCTACAAGGACACCTTCCTCGCCTACTCCACCCCCGAGTCACCTACTCGAGAGTTCAAGCACTATGTCAACAAACTCCTTTAACTCTACGGAGAAGCCTTCACAACGTCGCTTACACTTTTTCCGGTACAAAGCTAAATACCGAGTCCTTAACACGGAGGACCAAACCAACACTACTATAACACAACAAATATGTGAAATATGAAATACAAGATCTTTGTTACATAAATTTTGTGGAGGAACAAATCAATCAAGGACCCCTTGCTTGGATGACTTGTAGAAGCTCGTGATCTCGCCTTAGAGAAGGACCTATATGAGAATCACAACAAAAGAAAGAAGAACTACTATCTAGATCAAGAGATCCGAGATTAGAAGAATGAAAGAATATATGAGAGAGTTTGTAAGAAGAGGGTGAGTTACAATGAGGAAATGGCTCTCTATTTATAGGCAAAATCTTGCTACTGTTGCATGGATCCCACGGATCCCTTACATGAGGGATCCATCCAGTGTAAACTGAGGGATCTGTGAGACGCTCCTCATTATCCATGGGTTATGGGTCATGGGTCATGGGTTATGGGTCATGGGTAATGGGTGGTTATGGGTCCTAGACTTTGGACCATGGGTATCCAAGTAGATACAATGTGTTAGGATCATATATTTTATGTTGTTTGATGATTCGGGTGGTCTAGGGAGATGATTAAACAAGTATGCCATGTTTAGAGAGATGAAGAGAGTATAGAGGGAGTTCTTGAGAGAGAAAGTTAAAACAAAAATAAAAAGGTTAGATTAAAGCTCCACCCTTCCAAGGATGGAAGGGTATTTATAGTTACAACTAATACATCCTCACTGGCCGGACCTGGATCGGGCATACAATGGGTAAAGACCCATCCTTCCTCCACGGTGTTACTCTACGCTAAACTAAGCTAATAACTAACTAATAAACTACTAAATAACGTAAAGTCCATGAGCTAAGATATGCTAAACAATAATTGGGGTGACTAACACTTCCTTAAGGAATTTCCGATTCCTAACAATCTCCCACAGGGAGGTCGCCCATGATTTACATTTTGAATCCTAGCATTCTATCTTTGTCTTTATGCTCAAGCTCGTAGACTTCAATTCTTCAATGTCCGCATTCTTTGTGCTTTAGCATGATGATTCTTCAAAGTCCAACTGCTTTGTACTTTTAGTGGAGGTCTTTGAATCGATCCACGTCTTGATGATCTTGAGCTTTCTTTGAGATCATCGCCCCGATAAATCTATGGATCACCCTTTGTTGTGTTGCCTTCATGTGATGTTGTGACTTTTGGACCGACATGCTCACACTTTCTGGATCATGACATCTTTTCATCAGAGTAGTGGAAGCATCTTTGTAGTATGTCTTTGATGTTCATGATTTTCTTCAATTAAGTGTGAATGCTATGAGCATGTGGTTATGAATTGACTCCTCAATATCGATAAGCTGCAACCGTCCAATGTTCCTGCAAACAACAGTTAGCACTAAAACACACGAAAGTGTCTTTGTTCACTTTCGTTGAATATAGTTGCAAGAACCACGGTTCCCCGTTGATCAATATAAATATTGCCTGTAATCAAGTAGGATTCCTAAGAATCTCCTTGACAGGGTTTCGCAGCTTGATCTAGCCGTTCTCAAACCGGAGCGTTCCAAAGTAGACAACACGGAGTGAGTGAACCAGCGAATTGAGATTCACTTATTGATGAAAAATTGTTTTGAAAAACAATCGTGTATTGCTTGAAGAAAGATTTTTGCAATACGACAAAGATCTTATGAGAAAGATCAATTTTCAATCAAAATACTTTTGTATTTGAAAAGAATACACATTCGATGTGCTAGAGAAAAGAAGAGATTTGACATCGAGCAGTTTTTCCAAAAGTATTTTTTCAATCGAGATACTTTTTGTGTTTGAAATATGAATACACATTCGATGTGCTAGAAAAGAAGAGATTTGCATCGAACGGTTTTCCAAAAGTATTCGTCAATTCATTTCTGGACCAAGGTTGATTCAAGTGAATCGCCTCATTGTTTATATCCGGTTGTCGAAGCTTAATCTTATGTAAGATCTCACATGTCACCCACCAAGAGCTTGTTTGATGTTGGCTCTGTATGATTTCCATCTTCATTGTGAATATTTTACATATCACTTGGATGTTACGCAATACCACAAGGATAATCGTAGGACTCTCAATATATACTTACTTTCCATATGTGAAAGAAAGCAAGTCTTCATTAATTTTGTGTCCTAATGAGATTTTGTGAATGATCTCTTGGCTCTAGACTCAATTGTGCATTTGGTTTCCTATGCCGGAGACTAGGGAGAGGTCTCCTTCTTCAATATCAACAATCTCTAAGAGAAAGTCGATAGATTATGTAGGTTCCCGTGAGAATAAAACAAGTCCTTTTAAGAGGAACTTAAGTTGCTTGGGAAGTTTAGTCGGTCGTCCTTTGGGTCCATGACGTCTTTTCTTCAATACCGGCGTTACCTTAGTAACCACTAGTAGCATATGTATTGAACCCGTTTCGCCCTAAGGTTGAATTATTGGAGGCTATTTCTTTTCACCCTTTTACATTCATTTCTTTTTCATTCTTCAACCCCTTGATTGCTTACGAGACTTCATTACTAGAACCTTGTTGGGTTTGTTCGAGACTAGATCATCTCGGTTGGCACTCTTCCCATATTCTCATTTTTCTCTTTTTTCATCATACCTAAGGACTCTACACTATCTAGTGGATTGTCCCTGGGTAGATCCCTCCGGCTCTGGCGGGATCGTGGGAACGAATACATAACCTAACCATCCTTATAACATCATGCATAAAGTAAATTGGTCGGTCTTTTGGTATTGTTCATTCCTTCTCGAAACCAATTGAAAAATCATTTAGAAAAATCAATCAAGGTACTTGTGATATAATATCAAAGCATTTTGTACCTTAATTGTTTTGATCATTTAGAAATGCTCCCTCTCAACATGTGCTCTTATGATTTTGAAATTTTTTAGCACATGGAGGCAAGAGGTCTTAGAAAAATTTATTTGATCTCAATTTCCGTGGAAAAATCCATTTGATTTTCTTGGTAAATTCTCCCTCAAAATGTCGTTGGTTATTTGAAATCATTTAACACATAGAGGAAATAGGTTTTGAAGTACTTCCACGATTGCCAATAGAAACCATTCGCTCCCCTCAATATGTGCATCAATATCTGAAGAGTTTAACACATATTAGAGAACTTAACTTGAATCAAAACGATCATCATTTATCATATTTTATATTTAAATCACATTTTCTCCCCGATCAAAATATCAAACCCTTTGAGATTTTGGATCCCAAATGATTTAAATAGGTTTAGAAAACATGGGAGAAAATATGCCTAGTTTTAATTCTCTCGGTTTTGGTTAAATGCTCCTCCTCAATCATGTGCATCATGTAATTGAAATTGTTTGGCACATGAAGGAAGGAGTGCTTTTGAAACAATTACCCTTTAAACATATTTGAGATTTAAATCACGATCTCTCCTCGATCAAAAATTTCAAACCTTTTGAGATTTGTGATCCCAATTGATTTAAAACATTTAAAAGATTTTGGGGAAAGACGTGGCATGATTTAATTTTGAAATAGACTGATAAGGATCAATTTAAGACATTAAAGATTGTTAGTGTCAGGTATGATAGTTTTTAAGAGATCTTTAAGTAAAATAAAACAATTTCACAATCAAACAAGAACAGAAAAATTTTCATTTTGTAAGATCTTTGAATTTTAAAGAGAATCATGCCATGACATAACATTAAATCTTTAGATCACCACTTATTATTGTATAAACGAACTTGATAGATGAAATATCGTTTGAAAATATTTAGTTTGAAATCACTCTCCCCCTTAATCCATGACCGTAGTCGTTGATTGAGTGACTTTAGTTTAAAAAAAATGAAGTCCGGTTGATTTCAAAATTTGAGTCCAATTTATTTTCAAAACAATATTTTTCTATTTTCAAAACAACATTTATAAAATTGTTGAAAATGGTATCATCCACTACTTTTCCCCGCACAAAGATATGTTAGGTGGATAAGTTGCCTCTGTGTTGTTCTTTGTAGGGTCGGAAGAAAATTGTCTGCGATGCGCGGAGACCTCTGACGTTGCATTTGTCATGCCAACTCTCAATAGAGATCCAATTAAGCTCCGTTTCTTCTTTTGTCGACCCAAGACATAGTTACCCTTTCCTTTCGGCATCCAATCATCTTAATTTGTGGGATTCGGATCGGGAACAATCTTATGAACCATGATATCTACATATGTTAGTGGACACAAACAGATATATGGTGGTCGACATCACCCAAACAGCAATCAACTAATAAAAATCAATCCAACATATCAATCAGTTCATATAAGGCATGGGATTTATGTGTTCATCAAACTCTAATCATCTAATCCTAACAATCATATCCTAAATTCCTAGTCCTTCAACATAGGAAAATATCTTTTTCTGATAAGCACGTAGGATGATTAAGAAAGCCCGTTAGATGATGTAACTTTGAAAACATTCTCCCCCTCAATCAATGACTCATTTTTGAAAAGTTTTAAATAAGCTGAAGTCATTGATTGGGTTTTGCAAATTTATGAAAACTTGATTCTGATTGATTTTCAAGCAACTCATTTATCATCATTTTGTTAAAACAAATATTTTTGAAGAATTTTAGAAGGAAAAATATTTGAGTAG
This sequence comes from Chrysanthemum lavandulifolium, assembly GCA_022545495.1. Lineage (NCBI taxonomy): Eukaryota > Viridiplantae > Streptophyta > Magnoliopsida > Asterales > Asteraceae > Chrysanthemum > Chrysanthemum lavandulifolium. The sequence goes on along the minus strand of CM040245.1, from coordinate 179,900,261 downwards.
GAAAGCCCTTCCTTGACATACTTTCCTCATTTTGTTTTTAGGATAAGTGCGAAATTTATGAAAATTGTTTTAGCGCAACACTTTCCTTCTTTAAAGAGCGGGTTGCTATCTGAAATAATAGTAAACCATAGTTTAAGCACGGGTTACAGTCTGAAATAACTGTAAGCCATATTTAGAGACATGTTTTGAAAAGAAATATTTACACCTCCTGCTGGAACTTCATCTATGGTCCCGTGCCATTGTTGAATGACATTTCTAAGACCGTAGATGTTATCGATACCAGAAGACATGTCTTGAGAAAACATATTTTTGGTATTTTTCAAATTTTCTGATTTTTATGGGTTTTTGTTGGGTTTGTATTTTTCTATTTCTTATTGTTGGTTTTATATTTTTGTATTTTGTTTTTGATAAATATTTACAATGATAGAGTAGATGATATAGTTTAATAGGATGATGATACGAGTACCGAGATAAGGATATCAAACAGCCCCGTTGTAGAAGATAGAAATCGTCATCTCTTAAACTTTCACCACCAAAGCTTCCAAGGCTCTTGAATCGAAGAGAGAAATTGAGCATTCTGAAAGTGAGACTTTGGTAGCTTCCCCCCAAGCCGAAAATCCTTTTGTTGAGCACATTCGAAGCTCTATTTCAAGCTTGCCTTAGCCAGGTGCACAAAGAAACACACCATTATCATCGATTTTGCTGCTCCTTTTAATAATGATCTTTGTGATTCATCGTTTGGGGTTATATCATCAACAAGAACAGCAATGTATCATCCCACATTTGAATAGAATCTTCTCAACTTTCTTTTCCACTGAAGTCTGAAGCGATTCATACCAAGAAGTTGTCAAGAGACCATTTCCCCCAAGTAGTTGAAGTGATGCAGCCAGTCTCTTTGAATAGAGCTCAAGAACCCGAATTACACATATACCCAAAGAAAGACTAGCCGATAACACCGAAGTAGCAGATTAAGTCCGATGTGCAAAGGATAACCCCGATGTATACTTTTCTCTCCCCTGATGATAGTGTATGAAGCTCAAGAACCCGAAGTACCCGAATGCCCAAAGAGAGAATAACCGACAACATTGAGGAAGCATGCTGAATCACCGATTATCTCTACGGATATCAACTCCGAATAAGTGATTATTCTTGAATCACCGATTAAGCTCTCAGTGAAACAATTGGCGCCCCTAATGTACCTAATATCTCCCACGATGATTGCGATACCATCGAAATCATCACACACTTAATACCTCTTTTATCACCAGAAACCGACTCTTTCATCTCTTCCCCAACATAGTTGAAATAAGAACACTAAACGCCATGAGTCAAACCTTGAGTTTCTCCGTGGTAATGACATTTGTCTTCCTGGGATTTCTTCAATCACTTAGAAGTATTAAGTTCATCAATTTTACTCGCGTTTAGATGCATGTCTCCTTCCCCCTTGCTGGTTTTGATACTTCAGAATTAGCAAAACATTATAAGCCCAAATACTTGAAATCTGTTGAGAAGAACATATGAAATCTTGTGGGAATCAACTTGCTGAAGTAAAATGTGAGCAAGTCTAATTAGGGATTAAATCTGACTTTTTACTCTCCCCCAATTAGTGCTCTCCCCTAAACTGACAATCTATTTGATAAATGTCCGGAATATGAAGAAGTCTTTAGATCGTTAAATGCAACTCGTCTTTAGTCTTCTAACATGCAGCATAAAATGTAGAACAGACTGTAGACTCGACCTTCTTCAAGATTTTCTAATTTGGGGAATAGAAAGTTAACATCTTCAACTCACCAAATGCATTCCCGTTAACTTACAAATAGCAAATCCCCTTAACTAAAGTCCCTCCCAATCAAACAAGAACGTAAAGATGTTCATCAAGGAAATTAACCCCACAACAGAAGCACTTTGTCATTAATCATATCACCCCATGTGAAGATGTCAACCAACGGATATTAGAAGAAATTCCATGTAACGATGACCGATAAGAAAGCTCGGTTCTTACATGAGTTAGGAGCCGTATGACCATATATTCTACGATATAACTCAACATGTAGAATTATCATACTTCATCTCCCCTCAAGAATTGCATACGGAGATGCCATTCTTGAATAAACAAGTGAATATCTTTAAAATGTAGTCTCTTCACACTTCTCCCTCAAAGGTTGCAAATGATGTCGCCATCGTCATTTTAGTTGAGCAAGTGGAATAGGAGAACTAGCGATAGTCCGATTCCTTGATAAGCTGAAAGCATGGAAAAGTATGAAGCTGTTGATGAGAATGGTCATTAATGAGAAGATTTCTCTTCTTCCAAGATAATCGCACTAAAGCGTATACATTTATTTTCTTTGAGGACGAGGCTTGGCTGTTGTGTTCAAACGTCATAAGAAGATTTCTCTTCTTTAGAAGATAAAGCACGTAAACGTACACTTTTCTTTCTTTAGAGAACGAGGCTTGAAATGTTGTGTTCAAACGTCATAATCTCTCTTTTCAAAGATCTCTTGGCAAAACTTGTAATCAACCCCATTATCATTCAAGAGGCTCTTTGTCGTGACGGTGATGGAGAAAACCCAATATGATGAATTTGACCTTGAAGTGATTTAACCGAACTCGTGACTTAAACTTGCACATGTAACAAAGAGCGGTGCAAGAGTTCATCCCCTTTGAATCCCTAAGTACTCTATACTCTTCATCCAACCAACCATCAGTATAAGACGTACATCACTTCTTGAAAATCCACAATTTAATGTGACATCGAAAGCACTACAACGTAACTCCTTAAAGTGATAGTTATTTTGTGGTGGTAAGAGACCAATTCCCAAGTGGTAAAAAGAAAAGGAAAAATCACCCAAAAATAACTAGATTTACAAGTCTTCGTTTTTGAAAATATTAAAAGTTCGAACAAGGATCTCGAAGAATCTTCATCCAACCATCCTCGATACCTTCAGATACTAAGTACACTCGCCCGTGATATTTCACTTCAACCTCAAATAAATAATACTGAATTAATGCCGTTGTCACATCTTGTGGTTAAAAGCTTAAATCTAGCCTCCTTTTATGTTTTAAGTGAACTATGATAATGGTTTTGTTAATACAAATAAACCATCCAAAAGCGTTTATTAATATTTAGCGATCTCTTTGTGTTTTGTTGATAACAAATATAATGTTATCATAAGTAAAATTATAAGGATACATGTTATTTTTGTAAAGCATTTACATATAGTCATTTAATACAAATTGTTGTAATAAATCATTTGTTGTAATAGTTTATTAGGATGGGTAAAAACCAAAACCCATGGAGCATATCCATAACCCATGGTATTGACCCATATCTTTTTTACTAGATGCATTGCATCTATTAGATACATTGTATCTAATGAAATACCCATGGACCAACCCATAACCCATGACCCATGACCCATAACCAAAAACCCATGGGCAAGAGGGCGTCCACGGATCCACGAGGTTACACTAGACGGATCCTTAAGGGAGGGATCCGTGGGATCCGTGGAGCAGTGGCAAGATTTTGCCTATAAATAAAGACCCATTTCTTCATTTCTCTTCACCCTCTTCTTACTAACTCTCTCATATATTCTTACACTCTTCTAACAAAAATATCACTTGATCTAGAGAGTTGTTCTTCTTTCTTCTATTGTGATTCTCATATAGGTCCTTCTCTAAGGCGAGATCACGAGCTTTCTACAAGTCATCCAAGCATGGGGTCCTTGATTGATTTGTTCCTTCACAAGATTTACGTATCAAAGATCTTGTACTTGATATTTCACATAGTTGTTGTATAATAGTCGTGTTGGTTTGTTCCTCCGTGTTACCGACTCGGTATTTAGCTTTTGTCGGAAAAAGGTGTAAGCAACGTTGTGAAGGCTTCTCTGCCAAGTTGAAGGAGTTTGTTGACATAGTGCTTGAACTCTCGAGTAGGTGACTCGGGGAGTGGAGTAGGGCAAGGAAGGTGTCCTTGTAGCGAACCACTATAAATCGGTTGTGTCATTTCTATCCCTTACTTTACTTTCTTTACTTTCATTACTCTTAGATCTATACTTTATCGTCATCCATATGATTTCACATAACATCGAATCTAAAGTTTTTAGAAACTAACTTAAAATCGGCAAAACTATTCAACCCCCTTCTAGTTTTCCACAATTGGCATCAAGAGCTAAGTTTATAAAAGTTTTAAAGTAAACCGTATTTTAAAACTTTTCGATCACTATGGGTTACGAAAATTACAAGGAAGGGCAATCCATGCAACGACCTCCACTACTTGAAACTAATGGTTTTATATATTGGAAAAATAGATTCAAACGTATGTGAAGTCTAAAGATATTGATCTTTGGTACATCATTGTTGAAAGGCGATTTTGAAGCCACTGCAAAAGATGAAGATGGAATTTTAGTTAACATACCTCATGATAAACTCACCGATGAAATTAAGAAAAAGCTTTCCAAAAATAGTGAAGCTAAAATGGTTTTATATAATGCTTTACCTAAAAAGGAATTCGAAAGAATCTCCATGCTTAAAACCTCTAAAGAAATTTGGAATTCTTTAGTTGTAACTCATCAAGGTAATCAACAAGTGAAAAACAATAAAATAGATTTATTTGTTCAACAATATGAACAACTTTCAATATCGGATGAGAAAACTATAGATCATTCTTTTGCTAACTTTAATACTATAATTACATCTTTACAAGCACTTGATGAATCTTTCTCTAGCCGTAACTATGTTAGGAAATATCTAAGGGCACTTCCATCAAAGTGGAGATCTAAGGTGATGGCAATCGAAGAGTCAAAAGATTTGACAATCCTCACCCTTGATGAACTCATAGGCAACTTGAAAGTCTATGAGCTTGTCCTTGCTAAAGGTTCCGAAGCTTCAAAAGTGAAAGAAGCACAAATCTCTTGCCTTAAAGCCAAGAAGGTCTCAGCGATGAAGAGGACTCCTCTTGGATAGTGATGATGAGGAGTATGCCATGGCGGTAAGGGAATTCAAAAGTTCTTTAGAAGGAAGGAAGATCGTCAAACAACCGTATGACGACAAGAAAGGATTCGGAAAAGCAAAGAGGACGAGAAGCCAAGGGATGATCGCGCTTGCTTCAAATGTGGGGACCCAAACCGCTTTATTAGTAAGTATCCCAAACGCGATGATCAAAAGGCATTCGTGAGCGGTTCGTGGGGAATGGCGAGGAGGAGGACGAAGAAATTTGTCTCATGGCAAATGACGAGGCATGTCACGAATACTATAGGAGCTCATCTTTAGATGATGATTCATTACATAATGAATATGATAAACTTTGCAAAATTAGCTTAAAGTAATCAACAAAAATAAGTTTTTGAAAAATCAAAACCAACGCTTAGAAAAGGAAATCATAGATCTAAAGGCAAAATTAAAACGTCTAGAAAAGGGGAAGATATCAAGTGGCGAATGTGAACTTTGCGTTCAACTTCAAACACTAGTTGATCATCTAGACTCTAAGATTGCTAGAATGAACACTAAAACCTTATATATGATATTGGATAGTATTAAAACAGGAAATAATCAAAAGGTCTAGGTTTTCGAGAACTTAATCGTCAACTAGTGAAAACAAATAAACACAATTCATAAAGGCACTAGAAAAACAAGCCCAGTCACGGATCACGGATCCCACAAAAGGAACCGGCTAGTGTCTGACCGAGGATCCGTGGGTCTGTTGAAGCAAATAGTGGTAATAATGTAGCTTCCTCTTCTAGAAGCGATTTTGTTATTGTTAATAAGAAGAAACCAACTCATGTTACCATTAGACAACCACTCCAAGATATAATCAAAGCTTTATAAGAAACAAAGGTCCATCATTTTCAAAACCAAACACATCTAGGAGAACTAATAATGTTTATCAAGAAGTAACCATCAAATGGGATGGAATCCAAATATGCAAAATGGTTTTCCATTTCAAAACTTTGCACCATGGAATGCATATTCACCTTATCCATACATGTCTAACATGAATGGAATGTTTAACACTAATGGACCCATGAACAAATGGGGACCAAACTTTTGAGTGGATCAAGGATAGCGGGTGCACGAGGCACATGACTGGCAATAAAGATTTATTCTACACATATGAATCCTTCAATGGAGGAAATGTGGTATTTGGAAATAGCAAAAGCAAAATCATCGGTAAAGGTACGTGATTGGTCCCGAACCGTCAAATTTTCTCACACAAGCTAGCCGCTTGTGAACGGCTAACCGTAAGAAACTTAAAACAGTTCAGACACAAATGCAATGAAGATTAGGAGAGTATAGTGTTTACCCGGGTCGTTATGTCCCAACGAGCTGTGCGAGAATAGTCAAACGTGTAGTGATCGAGAGGATTTGAACGGATAAAGAGATATGATTGATTATACTAAAGAAAGAGTTTACAAATTACAAGGGCTTAAATGCAAATTAAAGAAAATTAAAAGATAAAATATATTAAATAAACGCTATCACTATTTGCAAAATGATGTTTTTGATTTTCTTATATAAAACTTAAATTAAAAACTACGTGACGTATAAAAGAAAATGTGGCTGAAGCAATATTAATCCTAAAAATATGAAAATGACATTTTACAAACCTAATGATATGAGAAAATTTATAGAAAAAGAAAATTATTTTTATAACTATTTATCTAATTATTATTAATTAAAACTATTTTAACTATTTAATAATAGCCTAAAATACAAGAAAATATGAAATAAAGCTAGAAAAATGAAATTATGACTTGGAAAAATCTAAAATAACAAAGAGAATTTTCAAAACTATTTTTATATTTTTACGATTATTTTTCTATTTTTATGAATTTTAAACTATTTAAAACTAATTAAATTGCTAAAATTACAAATTTAACTATGAAAATCTGGAAAAATAATTTTTTACTTTTATATTTATCTTAACCTAGGAAAAATGAAAAATTATTTTTTGAACTTTTACGAATTAATTGTATTAAAAGCTAATTAAAAATGCCTAAAAACTGTTTTTAATTAAGAAAAATAGCAAACTGTTATGGAAAAATATGAAAAATTCAGGAAAAGTCTAATTTAATAAGCTGAATCTAAGAAAAATAGAAAAACAGTGGCTTATGTGGAGGAAATTGAAACTGCAGTTGTAAGTGCTTATAAATAAGCACTTTGAATAAGCACAAGGTACTGAATCAGCACCAAACCTTCACAGAAGCTATAATAAGCTATTACTACTCAAAAGCAACAAATTACAACAAGCTTAGACCAATGAAATGCAAACTACACAGTATTGGCTTTTTTAGATTAAGTGCTAAAAACAGGTTTTGGGTATCACCTTGCAGCCTAAGAATAAGCTGCTCAAATAAGCCAAACTCAAGACCAGATGTTGGGGCCTAAATTAGACCTGGTTAGGTACTTGTAAACCAAAATTGAGACCAAGATAAGCTCTTATGAGCTTTTTACAAGCTCTGCAAGATACTGATAAAACTCAGTATTCACTGAGTTGTGAACAGGGCAAATGAGCCCTGTTTGACAAGCTCTTTTGGAGCTTTTAGAAAAATTCTAAAAATCTACAAAAATGACAATAAGAAAATAGACCAGTTGAGGTTTTAAGAACCAAAAGTCTCACTTGATTTGGACCAATAATGAACCTGTGAAAAATCCCTCTAGTTGGGTGCAAACTGAGAATTGCAAGTTTTGACTTTTGACACAGTTATGAGATAGTTGACTTTATTGAACTTTGATCCTAATTTGTGAACTGATTATGTTGTTTAGTGATGAAATGAACCTATTACAAGCTATGCTAATGATTTCCAAACATAAATCAAGCTTTTGATAATTGAAAATTCCAACGATCTTGAAATTAAAACAGTTAAACCATGATTTTGACTTTGGTGGTTGGCTAAGATGCAAAATGAAGAGATATGAGTCTAATAGAACTAAACAAGCCTAGAACGACAAATTTCAACCCCGAGCAAGCCTCAAGGCAGTTTAAACAAGCAAATCCAAACACAACTTAAGAAACTGTTTTGCAAGTTTAAAGCGAGCAAGCTTGATTTGGCTTATGCTATCATTGAAACTAACTCTAGTTATCCTAGTTACAACTCTCGAGCAGGTTTAAAAGTTTAATGATCACGGTACCAATACAAGCATAATATGAAAAGCGCATAAAAATATGAAAAGGAAATAAAAGCTCACAAATGTCCGACTTGTTTTGTAGCTTAAACCAAACCCAACACCACTATTCTAATCCATTTCCAACCCAATCCACTCTGCATCGACTGTAACCATTTCCATACTGTTTGAACCAAAATCTTCTCATAGTTGACTTTTGTTGACCACAAACTAAATATGCTTGAACTGAATTCCAAGCTTACAAAAGCTATATTAAGCTTAAATAAGCTTGTTTGACTTAAATATAAGCTATGAGAAGCTTGAGCAGTGAGAGTTTGAATTTGAAATTTTAAGCAGTGAACATGAACATGTGAATCTTAAGTGAAACTTTGAATTAAGGCTCAAAAGCAGTTATAATGATCAAACTACTTAAATTCAATACAAGAAAGCTTGGAATTACAAATTTGAAAGCTAATTAAGACACTTTAAAAAAACGACATACATTAATTTAAAAACTAACTCATCTTCTATCTTGCTTCTTCCTCTCTTTTATACATCAAAAGCTTTCTCTCTCTCTCGAGTGTATCCGGCTATAATTGGAGCCATTGGATGACTGGAAATGATATTGGCCATTGGATTGGTTTTGGCGGAAATGCTTTTGACACATGGGCTCTGAACTAGCTACTAGGGGGTGGCATTTATTGTGGTGGGAAAGGTGGGTGAATATGATGATGAGGGGAGGATAAGGTGAGGTGATGGGAGAGTTGCGAGCAACTTGGTGGGGAGGGCAGAGGATAAGGAGGAAGGGTATCGTTTGACTTTGGGTTGACCGGGGGTCCAAATGGGAGGTCGAATGGTTAAGGCGGTCGATGGTTCAAAATGGTTCAAGGTTCATGGTTTAGTTTAAATAACAAGGACTAACTTTGCAATTTCGAAGATGAGGACCAAACGCCATTTTCTCAAAGCTGTTTCAAGGGTCACTTTTGACAAGCTTTAATAGTACAAGGACTATTTTGACATTTTCAAATTTTCAAAGGACCATTTTGCCAAATTTCAAAGTTTAGGGACTTAAGTTGTAAATTTGCAATTTTAAATCTCAAGGACCAATTTTGACAACTCATGAATCCTAGGGACTTGAAATGATATTTTCTTTATTTTGTTTTACGGGGACTATTTTTGACAACTTTTGAAACTTGGGGACTAAAGCGCCAATTATGCAAACTTGATCGTTTTCACCGATTTTGATATTTTGCATTTAAAACACATAAAACACTTATTTGTGATATTTTTATCATTTTGATGCATTTCGAGTGTTTTCGGATGTTTTTGCGTTTAATTGGTACAAAATGATGAGTATTTAGACACTCATCAATCCCCACACTAAGATATTGCTAGTCCCTAGCAATGTTTTGAGAAAAATTAATGGATTTCATCTCTTTACCAAAAGCCATTACTTCGGAGTAGCCAAATGTTTCAGTTCAAGTAAGAACCTTGGTACACCGATAACCAAATGATTTTGAGCAAATCACCGACTTTCAACGGATTTGATTTGTCTTTACCGAAGCCGTTTGCTACGGACTAGCCAACTCTTAGATAAATTATCAATATTATCTTTGGTGAGTCGATTACCAATTATGGTTTTCAAGCGCCTTTACCACAAGCCATAAACTTGCGGGCTAGCCAACTCTTCACTTTTAAGGATATGGTGGTGAATACCATACAATTTTGGGCAAATTGCAAGCCGTCAACGGATTTGAGATATCTTTACCAAGAGCCGTTTGCTCTGGATTAGCCAATCCTTTTGTTTATTAGACAAGGCGGATGATAACCATAAGTTGAGTAAGTGCAAAACACTTACTCCAAAAAAAATTTTGGCCAAAATGGGGAATTAGGTGGTATAATTACATGATAAAATTCGTGAGAATTCCCCCACACTAGAAATGAATATTGCCCTCAATATTCAAAGTACCGTGGTTATGCGAAACATAGAACGTAAAAGGAAATACTACGGCCATTATTTAGCAAGATTTTTATTTTTTTTTTTTTTTTTTTTTTTTTTTTTTTTTTTTGAAACTCTTATTATATACAACAACGGTGGGGCAACTCCCCACACTAGGGTGGAACACACGGTGAAAACCCATGTTTAGCTCTTGTTTTTGATTACCGAGTCGCTAGCTTGACTCGACCCAATTCATTTGTTCATGGGGAAAGTAGCGTGGAAAACCAATCTCGATCGGACTTTCGTTCAAAGTGTTAACAAACATATGAACATCGAAAGTTCCACACCGACGAGATACAACCGCGGTATTGTTAATAGTAGAAACTATAAGGGATGATACGGGGTCAAAGATGGTGTCCTCATTCCGAAAGAGAAAGGAAAGAGCAACCACACCATCCGTGAAGAATGGAATAAAGATGTGCATGAGAATGCAAGTCCATTCCTCATCGAAGAAGCAAATCACCATTTTGACACTTTTAAGCTTAAACTTGAAGCTTATATGGTGATTGTCAATAAGATGTCCGGGAGGAGGGTGGGAAGCGGTTCTTCAATCATGATTTTCTAGAAAAGGATGTCCCCTCCGAATCAAAGTAAGTATTATCAATTCTGTTGGAATTGACTCATCACTAAGAAAGGCATCGACTTCATTCCAAAGTTGTCATCTTCCTCATCGGGGTGAGAGAAGGGATGGAAGAGTCGGGAATAATAAGACTAGGAGATGATGGATCATTTTGAGCAATTCTTCAATGGGAAGAATGTCTCCCATTGGATCACAAACATCATCATCCAATTCGGATGAAGCGAAGAGAGTTTGGTTTCATCCACGAGTTAACAAACTCGACACGATAAAGCGATTCCGGAGGTGGGACAAGTGGTGTGCTCTTAGAGCTAGCAATTTCCACCACTTCCGATAAAGTCTCCGATTCTAGATCATCATCATCAAGAACACTCTTGACTTTCTGGTACAACTTTCAAACCATTTGTTTGAACCGGGTTGATTTTCAAAGCTTTTAACTCAAAGACGTTTTGGTGACTCCTCTTAACAGTGAAATTTGAGAGTGTTGCATTGAATCTTTCGATTTTTGATCAATTGTGGCAACACTGTTTGGATAGAGGTTTGGAGTTTTGGTTGATATTCAACGTGAGTTCTTCGTTGTCAACCCGTATGGTCAACTCTTGAAAGAACACATCAATCGAGCCCGACTCGTTCTCAAGAAAGCTCTCCCAAGATGAGGGAACTCTAGGATGCGCATCAAAGTCTACTACAACAAAGTCGGTAGGAAAGTGAAACTTTCCTACTTTCATCACGACATCCTCGGCTATCCCAGTGGACGCGTTATGGAGCGGTCCGCTAGCTCGAGTGTCATATAAGTGGATGAAAGTTTAGGAAGAGCAGTTTCTTCCATATCGAGAGTGGCATGAGGTTAATGCTAGCGCCAAGATCGGCCAAGGCGGAGCATTGAACCATCCCAAGAAATCACACGGGATTAAAAATCGCCGGGTCTTCAAGCTTTTGGGAAGCTTCTTGAGAAGGACCGTGAGCATTGCTCATTTAGAGGGTTTAGCCATCTCGGATAGCTTATCTTTGTTGTTCGAGAAGCCTTTAAGCGTGGATGCAAATTTAGGCATTAGAGCGAGAGCATCAACGAAGCTTATATCAAAGTGTAGCTCATTGAAGATTTGGAAAATTTTTCCATTTGCTCTTTGTTTTGTCTTTGAGCTTCTCATCATTCATTCTTGATGGGTAAGGAAGTCGACTAGACTTTTGAGCGGGATGGAAGTGTTTTCGGCTCGAATTTGTCTTGAACTTGGGTTCGGACTTAAAGCTTGACTACCGAAGGTGGGACGTGTCTTGATGCCGTGGGCTTGAGAAATGCACCTTGTCCGTTGTATCCTTGGTAACTTGACTCATTGCTCCCGGTGGAGGGGCATTGGAGTCGAAGGTCCATTGTGCGTCTTACCACTACAGTGGTGACGGCTTTCAACTCGGCATTGGGATTAGGAATTGTATTGCTTGGGAGTCCTCCGGAAGATGATGAAGCTTGGTTCATATTCATGTTCATGAAACCGCTCATCATATTCTTCAACTCATTTGTCTGCCGAGACATTGTGGTATCAATTTCCTTTTTAGCTCAACCCTCATGTTATTGATCCGAGTTTGCATTGAGCGTATGCTTGACTCGAGTAATTTTCATGAAGTCATTTGGTGGGGAGCATGAGAAGGTTGTTGATAACTTTTCGATTTGGAGCTTGATATGGTTGGTTGAAATTGTTCGGTTTTGATTGAAATTTTGAGAGTTATTGAAGTTTTGTCCTTGATTCGGAACAAAGCGATTTTGATTGCCATGGTTTTGCAGGAGGAAAACCGGTGGTGTCATACCGCTAGGTGCAGTAGTGAGGATCGACTTGTGGTCGGTATTGATTGTGGTTTACAGAAGCTACGGGAGCTTGGTAAAAGGAAGCATCGGTTGCTTGACAATCATAATACGCATGTGGACCACTACAAGTTTCACACACCTTGTTTACGGCTTTGATTGGTTCCGGCTTATGAATTTCGCTTTTGATTTCCTTTACATCTTTCATCATACAACGGATGACGTCCGTTAGAGCGGCTATCGGAGCGGCTAACTCAGAAGAGTTACTGGATGAAGAAGCAGGAGTGTTTGGAGTATTGACTTTGTTGCGAGAAATAGGAACTTTTGATTTTTGCTCGCAAATCTCAATCACATCTTTAGGCTTACGATTCAAGATATTGCCACCGGCGGCTGCATTCAAAGAATCTTGATCGTTACCGTTCAACCCATTATAAAAGATATTAACTTGTTGAAGCTCTGTGAATTCATGATGGGGCATTTCACGAGGAGATCTTTGAATCTCTCCCATGCCTCTCCAAAGTTTTCATCGAAATTTTGACGAAATCCGAAATTTCATTTTAAGATTAGTCGTCTTTGATGGAGGAAAGAAATAATTGACAAACTTTTGAACAAGATCCTCCCAAGTTTCGATGGATCGAGGGGTTCTTTTTCCACCAAATCGGCCGTCCCTCAGTGAGAATGGAAATAGCATCAACTTGATGACTTTTGTGGCACATCCTTGAAATTGATAGTTGAAGTCAACTTGTTAAACCAACGGATGTGTGCATACGGGTCTTCTCGGTCAAACCCGTGGAATTGATTTGTAGACACAAGTTGGATCAAATGTGTCTTCAATTCAAAGTGATCGAATTGATTCTTGGTAAAATGATGGCATCTCCATAACCCTCGGTGGGTGCTTGGAGCATTTCCGCCATAGTTCGTTAAATCGCCATATTGTTGTTTGAAATAGTACGAATCTCGGGTTCGACTATTTGGGCGACACGTCACGAGAGCGTCTTCTAGGAATTTCGCTAGATCACGAAAAGGACTCAATGATCTAGAAGAGCAGTGCGCATGCACTAGAGTTAACTCTAAGAGATCTCGAGTTAAGGAAAGGAATTATGAAATTGGTGAAAATGGGGTAAGAAGAATCTTTTTGGGTTTTACGGTTCGACAAGTAGATATAACACAAATCCAATTAAAACAAGATCGAGGCAAAACAACGGTGAACTTAAACCAATAATCACAATATGAATGGCTTCTTTGAAAAGGTACACCACTCACAAGGACACAAAGGCAAGTTTTAATCTTTGGTTCGGGAACTTATTATGGTCGTACCCCAGTTAGGTAGTACCTTTGCCTTGGTTTGCGGTGGTAATCTTTTATGTTGTTATTATTAAAGAAAACGACAAATCTTTTGTATTTTTATCTTTGATACATATATATGAAACAAAAGAAAAATATTTTTGTGTTTTATCGTTTTTAAAATGTTTTGGGTTTTTGGATTTTTATAAGAAATATATATAGATATAGATAGATGGTATGAACAAGGAGTGAATATTCAAATCACTAATCGCTAAGCGTAAGACAATTAGCACGACTCCCGAATGGGTAAAATTTGATTGGTCCCGAACCGTCAAGTTTTCTCACACAAGCTAGCCGCTTGTGAACGGCTAACCGTAAGAAACTTAAAACAGTTCAGACACAAATGCAATGAAGATCAGGAGAGTATAGTGTTTCCCCGGGTCGTTATGTCCCAACGAGCTGTGCGAGAATAGTCAAACGTGTAGTGATCGAGAGGATTTGAACGGATAAAGAGATATGATTGATTATACTAAAAGAAAGAGTTTACAAATTACAGGGGCTTAAATGCAAATTAAAGAAAATTAAAAAGATAAAATATATTAAATAAACGCTATCACTATTTGCAAAATGATGTTTTTGATTTTTCTTATATAAAACTTAAATTAAAAACTACGTGACGTACAAAAGAAAATGTGAAGCTGAAGCAATATTAATCCTAAAAATATGAAAATGACATTTTACAAACCTAATGATATGAGAAAATTTATAGAAAAAGAAAATTATTTTATAACTATTTATCTAATTATTATTAATTAAAAACTATTTTTAACTATTTAATAATAGCCTAAAATACAAGAAAATATGAAATAAAGCTAGAAAAATGAAATTATGACTTGGAAAAATCTAAAATAACAAAAGAGAATTTTCAAAACTATTTTATATTTTTCGATTATTTTCTATTTTTATGAATTTTAAACTATTTAAAACTAATTAAATTGCTAAAATTACAAATTTAACTATGAAAATCTGGAAAAATAATTTTTTACTTTTTATATTTATCTTAACCTAGGAAAATGAAAAATTATTTTTTGAACTTTTTCGAATTAATTGTATTAAAAGCTAATTAAAATGCCTAAAAGCATTTTAATTAAGAAAAATAGCAAACTGTTATGGAAAAATATGAAAATTCAGGAAAAGTCTAATTTAATAAGCTGAATCTAAGAAAAATAGAAAAATAGTGGCTTATGTGGAGGAAAATGAAAGCTGGGAATTGTAAGTGCTTATAAATAAGCACTTTGAATAAGCACAAGGTCTTGAATCGACACCAAACCTTCACGGAAGCTATAATAAGCTATTACTACTCAAAAGCAACAAATTACAACAAGCTTAGACCTCTGAAATGCAAACTACAAGATTGGCTTTTTAGATTAAGTCTAAAAGCAGGTTTTGGGTATCACCTTGCGACTAAGAATAATTGCTCAAATAAGCCAAACTCAAGACCGGATGTTGGGGCCTAAATTAGACCTGGTTAGGTACTTGTAAACCAAAATTGAGACCAAGATAAGCTCTTATGAGCTTTTTACAAGCTCGCAAGATCTTGATAAAACTCGTATTATTCATCGAGTTGTGAGCAGGCAAATGAGCCCTGTTTGACAAGCTCTTTTGGAGCTTTTAGAAAAATTCTAAAAATCTACAAAAATGACAATAAGAAAGTAGACCAGTTGAGGTTTTAAGAACCAAAAGTCTCACTTGATTTGGACCAATAATGAATCTGTGAAAAATCCCTCTAGTTGGGTGCAAACTGAGAATTGCAAGTTTTGACTTTTGACACAGTTATGAGATAGTTGACTTTATTGAACTTTGATCCTAATTTGTGAACTGATTATGTTGTTTAGTGATGAAATGAACCTATTACAAGCTATGCTAATGATTTCCAAACATAAATCAAGCTTTTGATAATTGAAAATTCCAACAGTCTTGAAATTAAAACAGTTAAACCATGATTTTGACTTTGGTGGTTAGCAGATGCAAAATGAAGACAGATATGAGTCTAATAGAACTAAACAAGCCTAGAACAGCAAATTTCAACCCCTGAGCAAGCCTCTAAGACAGTTTAAACAGCAAATCCAAACACAACTTAAGAAAGCTGTTTGCAAGTTTAAAGCGAGCAAGCAAGCTGATTTGGCTTAAGCTATCATTGAAACTAACTCTAGTTATCCTAGTTACAAGTACGAGCAGTTTTAAAAGTTTAATGATCACGGTACCAATACAAGCATAATATGAAAGCGCATAAAAATATGAAAAGGAAATAAAAGCTCACAAATGTCCCGACTTGTTTTGTAGCTTAAACCAAACCCAACACCACTATTCTAATCCATTTCCAACCCAATCCACTCTGCATCGACTGTAACCATTTCCATACTGTTTGAACCAAAATCTTCTCACATTGACTTTTGTTGACCACAAACTAAATATGCTTGAAACTGAATTCCAAGCTTACAAAAAGCTATATTAAGCTTAAATAAGCTTGTTTGACTTAAATATAAGCTATGAGAAGCTTGAACAGTAGAGTTTGAATTTGAAATTTTAAACAGTGAACATGAACATGTGAATCTTAAGTGAAACTTTGAATTAAGGCTCAAAAACAGATTATAATGATCAAACTACTTAAATTCAATACAAGAAAGCTTGGAATTACAAATTTGAAAGCTAATTAAGACACTTTAAAAAACGACATACATTAATTTAAAAAACTAACTACTGTCTTCTATCTTGCTTCTTCCTCTCTTTTTATACATCAAAAAGCTTTCTCTCTCCTCTCTGAGTGTATCCCAGCTATAATTGGAGCCATTGGATGACTGGAAATGATATTGGCCATTGGATTGGTTTTGGCGGGAAATCTGTTTTTGACCTGTGGGCTCTGAACTAGCTACTAGGGGGGGTGGCATTTATTGTGGTGGGAAAGGTGGGTGAATATGATGATGAGGGGGAAGGATAAGGCTGAGGTGATGGGAGAGTTGCAGGCAACTTGGTGGGGAGGGCAGAGGATAAGGAGGAAGGGTATCGTTTGACTTTGGGTTGACGGGGGTCCAAATGGGAGGTCAAATGGTTAAGGCGGTCGATGGTTCAAAATGGTTCAAAGGTTCATGGTTTAGTTTAAATAACAAGGACTAACTTTGCAATTTTCGAAGATGAGGACCAAACCGCCATTTTCTCAAAGCTGTTTCAAGGGTCACTTTTGACAAGCTTTAATAGTACAAGGACTATTTTGACATTTTCAAATTTTCAAAGGACCATTTTGCCAAATTTCAAAGTTTAGGGACTTAAGTTGTAATTTTGCAATTTTAAATCTCAAGGACCAATTTTGACAACTCATGAATCCTAGGGACTTGAAATGATATTTTCTTTATTTTGTTTTACCAGGACTATTTTTGACAACTTTTGAAACTTGGGGACTAAAGCGCCAATTATGCAAACTTGATCGTTTTCACCGATTTTGATATTTTGCATTTAAAACACATAAAACACTTATTTGTGATATTTTTATCATTTTGATGCATTTCGAGTGTTTTCGGATGTTTTGCGGTTTAATTGGTACAAAATGATGAGTATTTAGACACTCATCGACGATTTCTAACAAATCTCTAACCATTAACGATGTGTGTCACGTAGAAAACCTAAACTTTAACCTCTTAAGTATAGGACAAATATGTGATAAAAGTGCAACGTACTTTTCAACGAAACCGTAGTAAGATATTAAAAGCAGCATCACCACGGGTAGAGGAATTAGGAAACATGGAGTCTATGTCATTAAAATTGGTAATGAACCTAAAGACAAACTTTTTCTTACCTCTATGGATGATACTTCGACCTTATGGCATCGAAGATTGGGTCATGCCAATCTTCGACTTCTTCAATCGCTATCATCCGAAGATCTAGTAAGAGATCTACCTAAATTAAAATATGAACATCACTTTTGTGATGCTTGTAACGTAGGAAAACAAGTCCATTCTAGTCACAAAGCTAAAAACATGGTGTCTACAACTAAGTGTCTAGAGTTACTACACATGGATTTATTTGGTCCATCCGCTATCCAAAGTTATGGAGGCAACTAGTACACTTTGGTTATAGTGGATGATTACTCTAGGTACACATGGACTGAATTCTTAAAGAACAAAACTGAAACGTTCAACTACTTTGAAATATTAAGTAAGAAAATCCAAAGACAACTAGGAAGTCCTATAGTGTCTATTAGAGCGGATCATGATAGGAATTCGATAATGAAGTGCAATTCGGAGCCTTTTGTGACGCTAATGGTATTACTCACAACTTCTCGGCTCCTCGCACTCCACAATCGAATGGGGTAGTTGAAAGAAAGAATAGAACCCTACAAGAAATGAGTCGCACCATGTTAAATGAGCAATCCATAACTCAAAAGTTTTGGTGAAATGTCGTTGATACCTCAACGTACATACTTAATAGAGTCTTAATTAGACCATTGTTAGGTAAAACTCCATATGAGTTACTTCGAGGCAAAAAGCCTACGTTAGATCACTTTAGAGTCTTTGGTAGCAAATGTTTTCTACTTAACACTAAAGATTACCTTACAAAATTTGATCCTAAATCAACCGAAGGTATCTTTTTAGGTTACTCTCCTAATAGCAAAGCTTACGTCATATTAAATAAAGAAACAATGAAGGTAGAAGAGTCATTAAACGTAAAATTTGATGAAAGTCCACCCAAACCTACTCCACCTCTTGTCGATGACGAGATTGTCGAAAGTAAAGCTATTGTAATTAAGAAAAAGATAAACGAAGAAGAAGAACCTTTAAATGATGAAATCATAAATATTAAACTGTCCAAAGATCACCCCGTAGATAAGGTCATAGGAAAGCTAAACAAAAGAAACTTAAGGTCTCAAGTTCAAAACCAAAGTAGCTTGTTTTGTTTTGTCTCAACCATAGAACCTAAGAATACACATGAAGCCATAAAAGATGAAAGTTGGGTAATGGCTATGCAAGAAGAGTTAAATCAATTTGTTTCTAATGATGTTTGGACACTCGTCCCCCCACCTAGTAATCAAACCATAATAGGAACCAAATGGGTATATAAAAACAAGTTAGATGCAAACGGTATAGTGTCTAGAAACAAAGCTAGACTCGTTGCCCAAGGGTATAATCAACAAGAAGGAATAGACTTTGATGAGACCTATGCCCCCGTGGCTAGATTAGGGTCTATAAGAATACTTCTTGCTTATGCTTGTGCTAATGATCTTAAGCTTTATCAAATGGATGTCAAAAGTGCTTTTCTAAATGGTTTTATTAATGAAGAAATATATGTTGCTCAACCTCCGGGCTTCATCGATTTTGAAAAACCTAAACATATGTATAAGCTAAAGAAAGCCCTTTACGGTCTTAAACAAGCTCCAAAAGCTTGGTATGATAGACTCAAGTCATTCTTAATCAAACACAACTACACCATGGGGTTAGTTGATAACACACTTTACTAAGAAAAGAGTCACATATAATCATTGTTCAAATATATGTAGATGATATTATATTCGGATCTACTTGTCAAGACATGTGTGATGATTTTCTAAAATCATGCATGACGAGTTCGAGATGAGTATGATGGGAGAACTTAGTTTCTTTCTTAGTCTACAAATCAAACAAGTAGAAGATGGTATCTTCTTTAATCAATCTAAATACATTAAGGAGATGTTAAAGAAATTCGGTTTAGAAGAGTCAAAACCAATTAGGACACCAATTTCATCCGACACTAAACTCACAAAAGATGAAGACGGCGAATCCGTTGATAACACAAAATATCGTGGCATGATTGGTAGTCTTGTCTACCTCACGGCTAGTCGGTCGGATATCATGTTTAGTGTTTGTCTTTGTGCTAGGTTTCAAGAAGATCTTAAAACATCACATCTAGAAGCCGTCAAAAGGATATTTAGATACATTAAGGGTACAACTCAATTAGGATTATGGTATCCTAAGGGTACGGGAGTAGAAACAATCGTATATGCAGATTCTGACAATGCAGGTGATTATGTTGACCTAAAAAGTACAAGTGGGGTATGTACTTTTATGGGATGTTGTTTAACATCTTGGTTCTCAAAGAAGCAAACGGCATTAGCAATATCAACAACCGAAGCCGAATATGTCTCCGCCGGCAAAGCATGCCAACAAGCACTATGGATGAAACAAGCGTTAGTTGACTACGATATTCATCTATGTGACAAAGCCATTCTATGTGACAACAAAGGTGCCATCAATTTAAGCAAGAATCCGGTATTGCATTCTCGCACAAAGCATATAGAGATTCGTCATCACTTCTTAAGAGACAATGTTCAAAAGGGGAACATCTCTATTGAGAAGGTAGTGTCCGAAGAAAACATAGCCGATGTCATCACCAAACCGTTGAAGCGGGAACAATTCAACCTACTTCGTCTTGGTCTTGGTCTCATGGAACAATCTTCGTAATTTGCTTTTAAACTCTACAATGTATGTAAACACTAGCCTTCTTCTTCTCGAGTCTAGGATCTCTATTTCATGCACAACTCACAACTAATACGTGAATTTTCAAAACCCAAGATAAGTTTTGCTTACAATTCATAGTTTTCTCTTAGTTTTCAAGATAAGTACCTTTTGCAAAGACATAATTGCATACATATTTTTCTCTTTCAAAGAAGAAACGGTTTATTCACACATAGAAACTTCTGTTCAAAATGTTTTCTAAAAGGATACCTCTTCCAGTATCACTCTCATAATAGCCATTTCTCACATTTAGGACAAATCACTTTTTCATTATTAATACAAAGTAAAAACCCGTTTTCATTGCATCTCATGTCTTTTGAATGCCAAAGAGGACACATAACTAATATATGTTTTCGGGTACATTCATTTAAGCAACAATGAATTAGGAGCACTCGGGTTATCTCACATATTAGTGTGCTTTTTCACTTCTAGTTTATTTTTCTTTTGTTTTTAGGAGTCGAGATAACAACAACTCCAAATGGTTTGCATATAGGCACACACTAGGCACAAATGTTTCCAAAAAGGAAAATTTTGAGCTGCCTGAATCACCAGTACCACGGATCCCAGCCTTAATCTTGGGACGGATCCCTCGAGGAAGGATCCGTGGGATCCGTGAGACGAAGCTAATTTTATCTTCTATTTTTCTCACTTTGGATGAAAACTTCAGTAGTTTCATCATTTCTTTTATTTTTTTTGGAGTATGATATTTAATGCTTGTGTTCTCATGATCACATGTTTTAAATTCATATCTAATCATTAGATTTTAATCCACATTTTGGGTCAAGCATTCATTACAATGCATTATTTTTCTATAAATAGGATTCCCAAAATGCTTGCATATTCATCAAATCTCAACTTCACTTCATCATGTCATTTAAAAGATCTTCCAACATAGATGAATCACCTAGTGCAAACAACCCCTTTCAAGATATCCAAAACTTTGTCCTACCACCTTCCAAAGTACCACCACCAAAATCTAGAAAAACCGCACGGATTAGCATCCGGCCTTGTTGCTTAGCAAAACCATCATCAAATGGTTCATCACCAACAACTCATTCACCACAAGATGCTTCCATTATAGCACCTCCTTCATCACCAACAAGTACACCCACTTCATCACCCATAACATCCCCACCTAAGGTCACTCTTTTGGAACTCCTTAAGACTCCAACAATATCTCAACAAACAAAGCAAAAAGAACTAGCCTTTTTGACACCTCCCACTTCTCCAAACACAATTTTCAAAGACCTTAAAACCTCACCACCTTTAGCTCCCATTGTGTTACAAGAACATCAAGGTTCTTTTCCACCACCACTACCAAACATTTCGGACTTTGATCCGTATTTTTCAACTTTTCCACCACAACTTCAGCATCTCATAAATCAAAGTCATCCGGAAAACTTCCGCACTCATTACCCACATCACTTACATTGTGAACATTGCCAATCCACTATGGATATTGCAATAGAGATTAGGGAAGAAATGCGATTCATACTTAACCTAATCCTTGATCGCATCAACATCATTACTCATCAAAACCTCCATCCATAACCCTATGCAAGCATGGAAGGAATCATCTTTATTACTTTTAGTATTTTTCTTACTTTTACATGCTTGTATGTGGCATAAGTACCACTACATTTTGTTATTTTATTACAAGGCCTTGTTGACGTACCTTGGCTCCCAATCTTGATTCTCGTCAATCACAAGATTATTTATGCATGTTACTACTAACCCTTTCTTTGTAGGATTTTTTTTTCTCACTTGACGCCCCATTCTAGGGGGAGCTACCGTCAAGGGGGAGTTAGCGATACGTGGACTATTTTTCCACATTTTTATTTTCTTCGTTGGGTTAACTTTTTGTTTCGACAAAAAGGGGGAGAAGAAGTAAAACTTAGGCTTTCAAAACATACATCTAATCTTAAGTTTTACTCATGAGAACATTATATTTTGTCATCAACAAAAAGGGAGAGATTGTTAATACAAATAAACCAAACGTTTATTAATATTTAGCGATCTCTTTGTGTTTTGTTGATAACAAATATAATGTTATCATAAGTAAAATTATAAGGATACATGTTATTTTTGTAAAGCATTTACATATCTCATTTAATACAAATTGTTGTAATAAATCATTTGTTGTAATAGTTTATTAGGATGGGTGAAAACCACAACCCATGGAGCATATCCATAACCCATGGTATTGACCCATATCCATTTCGCTAGATGTATTGCATCTATTAGATACATTGTATCTAATGAAATACCCATGGACCAACCCATAACCCATGACCCATGACCCATAACCAAAAAACCCATGGGCAAAGAGGAGCGTCCCATGGATCCCTGAGGTTACACTAGACGGATCCCTTAAGGGAGGGAACCGTGGGATCCGTGGAATAGTGGCAAGATTTTGCCTATAAATAGAGAGCCATTTCTTCATTTCTCTTACCCCTTCTTCTTACTAACTCTCTCATATATTCTTACACTCTTCTAACAAAAGATCACTTGATCTAGAGAGTTGTTCTTCTTTCTTCTATTGTGATTCTCATATAGGTCCTTCTCTCAGGCGAGATCACGAGCTTTCTACAAGTCATCCAAGCAAGGGGTCCTTGATTAATTTGTTCCTCCACAAGATTTCTATAGCAATGATCTTGTACTTGATATTTCACATAGTTGTTGTGTAATAGTCGTGTTGGTTTGGTCCTCCGTGTTACGAACTCTGTATTTAGCTTTGTACCAGAAAAAGGTGTAAGCAACGTTGTGAAGGCTTCTCTGCCAAGTTGAAGGATTTTGTTGACATAATGCTTGAACTCTCGAGTAGGTGACTCGGGGAGTGGAGTAAGGCAAGGAAGGTGTCCTTGTAGCCGATTCACTATAAATCGGTTGTGTCATTTCTATCCCTTACTTTACTTTCTTTACTTGCATTACTCTTAGATCTATACTTTATCGTCATCCATACGATTTCACCTAACATCGAATCTAAAGTTTTTAGAAACTAACTTAAAATCGACAAAACTATTCAACCCCCTTCTCCACAGTTTTCCACACGAACTTTTGGAAGCATAATAACGTATACGACCATTTGCACGAGAAGTTCTTGTCATAAGCAAACATCTTGAAAGATCATGAATGTCGTTGAGGATTTTTAAAGATTTTGCTTAGATTGTGAAGTATCATAGACATGCTTTAGCATCGAGTAACCCATGAGAATTGCTGATTACATCTCAACCATTAAACACTTTGGTAAACACACCATTCATGTATTCTAACGGCTATAGCAATGACCACTTGGAGAAATAGACCCGATATGGCAAACTTGAACATGACGTAAAATTCCCCAGATCTGTTACTTAAGCTTGCACTAATCCTTGTGAAGAAGAAACGGTGTACCCAATGTACAAAACCTCTTGACGATCCTCAATCATGAGACATCAAGTGATAGTTACGTTGTGGGTTAAGCGAGAAAGAATCACAAACGTAACTAAATAGCCAAGTCTTTATCACACTCTATAAATGCCCAAACAAGTCATCTTCATGGAAGGGTAGAAAGTGTAATATATTGGATTTCATACACATCAAATCATGATCACAAGTGGGCGTACAACATGAAGTTTTAGAGAGAAAGTTTAGAGGTTTAGAAACTTAGTGAGAGAAAGTAAAAGTATTATTATGAGCTCCAACCTCTACCTTGGGAGGTAGATGGTATTTATAGTATCTACATAAACGCCACCCACGGGCATGGATCGGGCATATGGTGGGTAGAGACCGTCCGTCCTCCACGGTGTTACTAAACTAAATACTAACTAACATTAAATAACTACGACTACGAGCTTTTAATGACTACATATACTTGAGGTGACCGACTTTAATAACCGGATTTACTAAATCCTAACAATCTCCCCCTAAGGGAGGTCACCTCAAATTACAATGAATACAAACAGATATAACATTAAGATTGTTCTTGGATTCTTGTTAAAGTTCTTTGCTCTGTAGCTCGTAGTCTTTGATTCTTCATGTTTTGCATGTTTGGTTAATCCAAGTGGAGGTCTTTAACTGATCCACGTGATAATGAGGTTATAGCCGACTTTGAGATCATCGACTACCATGAATCTCGACTCTTCCTTTGTAGTGTTGACATTATGTGATGTTGTGACATTTGACCCGACATGCTCACATTCGATCATGATTTCTTCTCATCGAGTAGTGGAAGCTTTAGATGATTCATGATATTTGCGCAGCAGTAGCGTAAGCATGGAGTGAAAATATCGAGTTGTTGATGCACTTATCATGATTTCTTTAGAGATGAATGTGTTGTGTGAGCATGCGGCTATGGATTGACCTCTTCATTTTAACCACCACAAACGTCGGCGTGCACCGCATACAATGATTAGCAATAAAGCGCACGAAAGTGTCTTTGATCACTTTCATTGAATTGAGGTACACGACCCACGGTTCCCCGCTGATCAATACAAGTCCGCTTGTGATCGGGTATAAATCAAGAATCTCCTTGATGTGGTTTCGCAATGCTCTAGTTGTTCTCAAACCGAACGCCTCAAAGAAGACAACACGGAGTGAGTGAACCAATGGAATTGAGATTCACCGATTGATGAAAAGAGATTTGAAAAAATCGTATCTTGCTCAAAATAAAGTGTTTTTGCAATACAACGAAGGTTTTAAGGAAAATCAATTATCAATCATAAGCACCTTTATTTTGAAATATTAATACACAATCGATGTCTTTGGAGAAAGAGTTTTAAGCACAACGACCGGTTTTTCAAAGGTATCCGTCAATCCATAACCGTGATTGATTCATAATTTTCAATCGCCCATTGTTTCGCTCGGTTGTCACATGGTTGATCTATTGGATAGATCTCACATGCTACCTACCAAGAGCTTGTTTGATGTTGGCTCTAGAAGGCTTTCCATCTTCATTGTGAATATGTTTTCATATCACTCGGATGTTCGCAATACCACAAGGATAATGCGTAGGACTTTAAGACTATAATCTCTTCCACATTGTGTGAAACAGAGAGTCTTCATTGATGATGTCCTAATGAGATTTATTTAATGATCTCGTGGCTCCGCACTCAATTGTGCATATTTGGTTCTATGCCGGAGACTAGGAGAGGGTCTCCTCTTCAATATCAACAATCTCTAAGAGAAAGTCGATAAATTATGTAGGTTCCCGTGAGAATGAAACAAGTCCTTTTAAGAGGAACTTGAGTGACTTGGGAAGTTGTAGTTCAAAGCGTCCACCGGGTCCATGACGCCTTGTCTTCAATACCGATGTTACCTTGGTAACCACCAAGAGTATATGAATTGAACCCGGTTTCGCCCTAAGGTTGAATTATTGAGGGCTATTTCTTTTCACCCTTTTCATATTTAATTCTTTTCATTCTTCAACCCCTTCAGTGCTTACCGAGACTTCATAACTAGAACCTTGTTGGGTATTCCAGTTCTAGCTCTATCTTAGTCCGCACTATTCCCATTTCTCACTTTTCTCCTTTTTTCATCATACCTAAGAACTTCTACACTATCTAGTGGATTGTCCCTGGGTATATCCCTCTGGCTCTGGCGGGATCGTGGGAACGAATACCTAACCTAACCATCCTTATATCATCATACATAAGGTAAATTTGGTCGGTCTATTTGGTATTGTTCATCTGCCATTGGAACCAATTGAAAACCATTTGAAAATCAATTCGGATACTTGTGATATATTGTCAAAGTATTTTGTACCGAATTATTTTTGATATTTTAGAAAAAGAGCTCCCCTCAACATGTGCATAGAGATTTGAAAGTGTTTTCACATATTAGGAAAACCCGCACATTGAAACAAATCAATCACGCTTCAATCCTTTTGGTTTGAATAGATGCTCCCCTCAACATGTGCATGGAAAATTTGAAATTGTTTGGCACATGTGGGAGGAGAGCTTGTAGATCACTATAAAACCATTTATCGAATTATC
>CM040245.1:179847633-179873889 GCA_022545495.1 Chrysanthemum lavandulifolium | reverse complement strand
TGGTAAAGATTTCTCAAATCCGCTTATATGGCTTGCAATTTGCCCAAAATTGTATGGTTCTTCACTCCCCATCATCCTCAAAAGATAATGAGTTGGCTAGCCCGCAAGTTTATGGCTTGTGGTAAAGGCATGGAAAATCCATAATTGGTATTCACTCACCAAAGATAATCTTGATAATTTATCTAAGAGTTGGCTAGTCCGGAAGGTGCGGCCTCGGTAAGACACATCAAATCCGTTATATGGTTTATGATTTGCCAATAAATCATCCGTTATCGTTGTACCAAGATTCTTACTTGAATCAAAACAATTGGCTACTCCGTAAGTGATGGCTTTTGGTAAAGAGTTTTCAAATCCATCAAAGTTTTCAAATCATTGCTAGGGACTAGTAATATCTTAGTGTGGGGATTGATGAGTGTCTAAATACTCATCATTTTGTATAATCTAAACCGCAAAATCATCTCGAAAATACTCAAAACACATCAAAATGATCAAAATATCACAAATCGTGTTTTATGTGTTTTAATTGCAAAATATCAAAATCGATGAAAATGTATCAAGTTTGCAAAATTGGCGCTTAGTCCCCAAGTTTTAAAAGTTGTCAAATCTAGTCCTCGAAATTCAAAATGTGGAAATTTATCATTCAAGGTCCCTGAAGTATTCTAAGTTGTTTAAAATGATCCTTGAATGATTCTTTGGTCAATCGCAAGAAAGGTCCTCAAACTTTGAAATTTACAAAATTAATCCTCGACCTTAAAAAATGGATTTTATGCAAAAGGGTTCTTGTATTATCAAAGTTGGCAAATTTAGTCCTTGTGAGAAGTTTGGAAACATGGTACTTTCAGTCCTTGAAGTTTGGTCAAATTACACTTTTGGTCCTTATTCTTAAATAAACCAAACCGAATCCTATTTTAATACTAAGGCCCAAAATCCAATCCAACTACAAGCCCAACCCAATAGCCCCTTGACCCTTGAACCTTGACCCTCCAGTCCACAACCTATTCTCGACCCCACCACAATCCTTTTTGACCCCTTTGTTATTAATACTGTGGTCAATGTAAGTCAAACCCAGTGTCACGCTCGAATACCGAGACATCAGAAGTAATGTCTCTTCCCACCGATATTCAATACCGGTCATGGTTTTCACTCCATTTTCAACCCACCCCATACTATGTCCCTCCTCACCCTCTAAACAACAAAACCTTAATTGATTGAGCCTAACTCCAATTAAAGCAAAACCCGCTCAAAGAATTATTTGGCGCCAAAAAGCAACTTGGACGGTTCTGATGATTCTAGCCAATCCAATGGCTCAAGTTTGGTGGGAAAGTCTCAGAGTACATCAAGGAATGTGGAATAGTCTATAAAAGAGAGAGATATGTATTGTAAAAGACTATCTAGTGTAATTTTAAGCTTTTATTGTCGTTTTAAGCATTTTTAAGTTTCAAGTGTATGTTTTTATCTAAAAACTTTGTATTTCAAGTTCTAATGATATAAGAAAGCCTCTGTGAAGTTTTAATTCAAGTGTCAAAGTGTAATTCAGTTTATGCAATTTCTCATATTCATGCAAAATTTCAAGTTGGATCAAATGTTGTTTTCAGTTGTTTATCTGGATTAGAATAAGTCACTTAAGCTCCTAGAAAGCTCATTGAAGCTTTTAGTTATCTTAAAATTCAGTTTAGCTTCAAAAAGTCAAAAATCACCAAAAATCCAAATAAATACTTGAAAAATAAAAAAGGGTTCTATGGAAGTGTTCACAGCTGGAGCAAGGTGTATCTTGGATGGCCTTGGTATAGTGCTTCTTGGGAAGCTATAGGAATTGGTTTCAGGTCTTGGTTCTCAGTTTAAAGCTTGGAAAGCATTTGTAAGCTTTTTGATAAAATTGGCATTTTACTGTTATAGTGATTAAGTAGCTTATATTTTTGTTTCTTTGTGTTCACTAGTTATATTTTAGTGTGTTTAAGCCTTTAAATCATTAGCTTGTTCTTTTCAAATTGTAGTTTACAAAAATTCAGTTTCAACAGTTAAAATGGTATAATCATTAAGTCTGAGTTTGGTGTTGTTTTGATTGTTGTTTTAAGCTTCATTAGTCATAATAAGTGATTATACAAGGTCTTAAATCAAGTTGATGGTTTACAATTGTGATTTAGTTTGAAAAGCATCAAAACAGTCAACATTAAGGTGTGTTTGGTTTATGGTATTCAAAGGTTATTTGGTTCTTAGCTTTGTTGGAAACTTGTCTAAATAGGTCTAAACAACTCATATTAGTCAAGATACAAGTTCTTATAAGTAAAAAAGTCAAAATTTCAAGAAATCATACAATAGTGCTTACTGTTGGAATTTTTTAGATCAAGGATCATTGATTTGTGTTCAAAAGTGGTTAATCTTGCTTAATTCAGTCTTATCTCACACTAATACAACATCATCAGTGCTTAAGATCAGATCAAATCTCATTTTGGTCAACTTTTGGTTTTTCTCAAAAAGTCAAAATTCTCAAATGGTCGTTTTTGAATAAACTTGGGAATTCCACTGAGGGTTCATTAGTAGGTTTCAGTTTATAAGCTCTTGGGGAATTAAAGTCTAGTTGGTATAGAAAAATACAAAAATACTAGTTCTTAGTTTCTCAGCTGTTTAAGTGCTTATTTCACTGCTTTTTGGTGGTACACATGCTGCGATATCATCTCCGCGGTACGTAACATAAGCCCCAATTGATAAGCTTGCATTAAGCTTATTACTTGTCCAAATCTTGTGTTCTCTGGTTCTTTGGAAAGCCAACCTGGTCTACTTGAGTTGTCAAGTTTTATTTTTCACTTTTGAGCTTGTTTACTAGGGCTGCTAAGGGCTTGGAGATTGTCCCATTTCTGTCTCAAAAGCCAAAGTGCTTATTGCTATTTCTTAGCTTATCAGTGTGCTTTCTTGCATGTTCTAGCTTCAGATCTGTTCATTAAGCTTGTTTGAATCCACTTTGAGTTTTTGTTTCATCTGATAAGCTTGTTTGAGCTTATTGCCACCCTTTAAGTTATTAAAGCAACTGTTGGGCTTTTTAATCTTCAAAACTGCTTATTTGACTTTTGTAAATTTTTTGTCTTTATTAAAGTTTCATATTATTAGTATTTAAGTAGTTTTCAAAATTAAAAATCACAAAAACATCAATATAAAAATAGTGATAGCGTTTATTTAAGATTTTTTAGCTTTTGATTTTTCTTTTCAACTTTTTAATAAGCAAAACTTGTTTTTCTTTTTCTTAGGTTTCAAGTATCATATAGGATTTTTAGAAAAGTTTCAGATTTTTCTTTATCTTTTAGTATTTATTATAATTATAAATAGTTAATAAATAATAAATAATTAGTAATAAATAATTAAAAAGTCTAAAAAATATATTTTCTGTTTTAAAATTAGTTTTATCATATTTTAGATTTTTCAAAGTTAAAATTTTATTTTTCCAAATTTATTTTCTATTTTCTAGTATTTAAGTGTATTTTAAATAGTTATTAATTAGTAATAATTAAATAAAAAGTGTGAAAAATATATTTTTAGTTTTAAAATTAGTTTTATAGTATTATAGATTTTTCAGAATCATAAGTTTATTTTTCTAGCCTTATTTCCTATTTTCTTCTATTTTAGAGTATTTATTAAATAGTTAAAATAGTTTTAATTAATAGTAATTAATTAAATAGTGTTAAAAATAATTTTATTTTTCTAATAATTTTCTTTTATTTTAGGATTCCAAAATGTTATTTTCACATTTTAGGCCTTTATTTCTTAGCTTTCACTTTTATTTTGTGCGTGTCGTAGTTTTTAAAACTTACGTTTCGTTTCTTTGATCTGGTTGTTGTGCTTTCCAATTACGTGTCCAATTCATTTCCAATCAATCAAGAGTGTAATTTCTAATCATAACCTTCTGCATCACTATCCTTAGTGATCATTCTATCTTCGAGTTTGTTTAACACACCATCGAGTCTCCTGGGACTAAACGACCGTGAATCCCTCATATTCTCTCGATCTTAATTGTATTTGTGTCCGGCGGTTTTAAGTCTGTTTGACTTGACTGCTTGGCGCGGATCACAAGCCTTCTTAACTTACATGATTAATCAAGACTCACACGTAACATTGTTCGCATACAAACCTTAATGAGACCATGCATGCAATACTTTAATTCATGATATGTGACTTCTTGCATAAAATCATAACTCACGCATGTTTACGACACACTTAGTACTAGCTCATTATACTCTTAATCAATAGTTATTAATGACTCCAAGACTTACCCTCTCTCACATGAAATAACGAATTTACACACTTAGCTTTTAACCCTAATCAACCTCCTATTTAGGTTCTAGGGTTTCCTATACTTTTTAATATCATTTAATACGCTTTAATTGACATGTTACGTCTTTTAATAACTCATAACTTTGACCTAGGACTTGTGAAAAACCAAACGGAAAATAACTCAATTCATGCATGTCTTTACGCAATTAACTCACACATGTCGACCCATAATTACCTAGAATTACATATTACACCTTTAACATCTTTAATTATACGATCTAACCTTATATTATCAGATTTTACCATTTTAGCCCAAAGGTTTTAGAATTTACAAAACATACCTTTTAATTTAATAACGATTCGAATGGCTCTCTAAATATCCAAAATTACACGTTTAACCCTCATACTTATTCTTATACGTTCAGTACCTTTATTTTACTGTTTACAGAAATAACCTTTAAGTTTCATAATTTACAAAACCAACCCAAAACTTTTATTTAAAACCGATTGATGCATAATTCAAGAACAACCCTAAACCTAGGTTTAACCCATCATTAATTCATCATTACTACAGCATTAATTAATCTTTACCATAACAAACAAACCCTAGTTTTATCCAAGCCCTAATCGTCCCTTTTAAATTCTTCCTTTTTCATACGTGATCGAACAAGACAAATCCATAACAAATCACACAAGCTTCGAATTCACTAATATGTATTTTATTCAGGTCGTATAACATATAAGAGTCTCCAGAAAATTTAGATCATGGTCCCAAAAATTATTATATGCTCGTTCTCTATTTTATACGCTTTTAGGGTTTTAATTCAAAACAATTCCATACGACTTGTTAAATATGCATGAATAAATTTTACAGGTTCTATATGATTCTTAGGACTGAAAATAATATTTGAAACATACCCTTGATGAGATTAGGACGTTAGAACAAAAAGAACACACCAACTCCACTCGGTAAACCCTAATCGACCAAGAAAATCACAACGATCAAACCAGCACCTTAGAACCTCGAACCAGATTTTTAACACCTTCTTTACCTTCAAACTCGTCCAAGAAAATAGCTCTAAGCCTTGAAAAATGAATGTCGAATTGTTTATGGTTTTAGAGTGTCGGCCAAGGTTTTGGAATCGTTAGGGAATAGAATAAACCGTATAATGTGTTTATATATGGTTTTTATAATTTTTATATGGGCTATATAATGTATTGGGCTCATAAAAATTACCTTACATTTTTCATAAATTACTTTGGGCCTTGTTCTTAATTTATACACTTTATTAATTAGTTTAAATACTTTTCGGGCCTAAATAATTATATGGCCGATTTTATACTTTTCAAAATACAAAATTAAACTTATAAAGTTCTTAAAATTTATTATGATCATATCGATAATTTTACGAATTTACACACTTATTTGGTACTCTTTAAATTAATTATTCATACTTTTGATCATAGGGTATTTTGGTCTTTTTGTGAATTTTAGAAATTCAGGTTTTACAATACAAATGACTAAATGATTCACCTCAGCCCTCATGGAGAGTCATGAGGGTATTTATAGGCTCTAACTTTGCCGCATAAACGATACTAGTCCTGAGGCAAAGTATACTACGATCTAGTCCATTCACGTAAGTGGCGTTATCTTTATAAAAGCGAGGCTAACAATCTCCCTCCAAGATAGCGTCACACGTGAATGGTTACAATGAGACCTATAAATACAAAACAAAGTAAATTACAAAAGTAATGAACAATGTTGACTTTCTTGAGCCTTGAAGTCTCGTAGTCTGAATCGAGGCAAACTTGAAGTTCTCCTTCCGATGACCTCGACATTTGATCTTTGGCAGCGACGCACAAATTCTTGTAGCTCGAACTTCAACATAATGATCTAGTTAGGTTATTACTCCTCCCAACTAGTGAGCCTTTTTCATTTTCTTTGCTTCCTCCCGAACCGACAACACTCTTCCAACACGCCTTTAATCTTGAGACACGCAATGAGAAAGTAAACTCTTGATCGTACAATGGTTGTCATTCTGGGAACATCGTAACAACATAACTCACTTAGTATTTCATCCAAGTTGGTAAAAGCCCCGATGTACACACACTACTTCTCCTTCTTCGCCTTAAGCAAAATCCTTCGTAATCCAATCACGGAAGATGAAATACCAACTTCTCCTCCCGATGGTTGCGAGCTATCGAATCATCATAATGTTGCGTACATACCGTGTTACCTTCTTCTTGATGCAATATTAACATCATAGCTTGATCAAAATTGCAGCGAGAATATGTCGCAAAATACTCTCAATAATTTTCTAACCAACCTTTAATCGAACCTCCTTTGAATTCACCGGCTAATTGTAATGACCACATATGGAGATAACCCGATCGACTAACTTGAAAAGGAAGCAAACATCCCAACTTTGTGACTTCATGCTTGTTCTAAATTTTTAACAATCCATAACTACGTGTGACACCGAAAGCACTACAACGTAACTCCTTAAAGTGATGGTTACACACCGTGAGCACTACAACGTAACTCCTTACCGCTTATAACCGTTGTCAAATTTCATAATGTGCTCCAACAAGTTATCTTGAGACATGCATCCAACCAACCATCGTCTCAAAGATAAAGAAGTCCACCCGTGAAATGTCACGTCAATTTCTCGTAAGTAATACCGTACAAAAACTCCGTGATCATTTTTCAAATTTTCCTCGAGCCGTGAATTGTGTATCCTTCCGTGAATATTTTTCAAGACCAAAATACCACTCAATGTCCAATAAGTACCAAAAAAATTTGTATCCAATTTTTGTAACCAACAAAATAATACGTATGACAAATTTTTGTTATCAAAATAATCGGTCCAACAAAGAAGCCCATCGATACCACGATCCTTATCAATTCTCAGCCCACAACAAAGTGATACCCGATCCAAATACATACCGGTTATAAAACGTTGTAACTCACAAGTTGACCTAAACCTAAAACATACAAACTGCTCCTCACATAAAACGCCTACCACCACTTCCTCACCAAACGGATCTGACAAAATACCTCTTCTCATCACCATCTCATCTTAGATCCGGAATCATGACACAAGATATCAAACGAAGCAAACCTCAACATACTTTACTTAGTTTTCATATGTCAAACCGAGCACAATGAAAGTTTCTTATGATCTTTCACACCAAGTACATATCCCACTTAAGAGTAACAAGATACGACTTCTAGATCCTATCTAATGGGTCTCGGTGAGGTTGTAATTCGGTTTTCCTTTAATTTTAACGAGCAAAAGAAAAGATTATAACAAGATATGTTAATAGTCTATTCTTTTAATTCGGATATAATTGAAGTTATGCTTCAAACATGGATCAATGAGGATTGATGGTTCAATTGAAACAATCTTGAAAAAGATTGCAAAAAAAATTGAAAGGAATCTGAGATCAGTTCTTGTTAAAACGTTTGTTGTTTCAGTGATAAGAGTTGGGAGTTTAGGTTAGATAAGTTGTTGTAATGGATGATTTAGGGTCGAATCTGTTTCACTCGTATGAATCAGTTTGATGGCTGTATAAACATGGACCAATGATGGGTTTACACTGAGGTCGTGTAGTATGAATGGTATTTGGTATATGATTGCTTCAAGTTGTGGTCTTGGTCATTTTTTGGTAAAGTTTACGCGTAACTTGTTTCTCTTATGCGTAAGCCTACGCGTAACGTTACGCTTATGCGTAGGCATACGCGTAAACATATGCGTAGGCCATTTCTTAGGCGTAAGCTAAGGCTTAAGCGTAAAAGATCTTACGCGTAAAATTTCTTCACAGTAACTTCACACCACGTAACAACTCAGTAGATCCTCCTTAGGCGTGAAAAGGGTTTTGACCCTTTGACTTTTCCCACGAGTATTTCCTACCAAAAATTCCGACCGGTCTTCATATAAAACCCGAACAAAGATAAAACTGTTCTTTTGACCACTGGACCATGAAAACTGAAGGTTGACCACTTTGACTTTCACAGATTTGGTATAAAAAGACCCATAAATGACTGTTTGGACAAGGTGACCCAAGACAGAGATTGAACATGAAAGACCAGGACCTTTTTGAACCAAAAATAAGGATACTAAAAAACATGAATAAAACTGTTGTACCCACAAATCGGAAAAAAATTTTCCGACCCACATATTAAGCACAAAAACAGTCAACAAACATGTATAAAACCACAATAAATCAACACAAGATAACCTTGGCTCGTTATACCACTTGTAGGATCGAAAAAGTATAAGATTTATGTGGTTCGGGAGGTCTTAGTTGGTGATTGAAGATGAAAGTATTCATCTTGTTTAGAGAGAGAAACTAGAGAGAGGGAGGAGAAAACACAAGGTTTTATTAAGAAACACACACAATACAAATGACCAAATGATTCACCTCACCCCTCATGGAGAGTCATGAGGGGTATTTATAGGCTCTAACTTTGCCACATAAACGATACTAGTCCCTAAGGGCAAAGTATACTACGCATCTAGTCCAATTCACGTAAGTGACGTTATCTTTATAAAAAGCGAGGCTAACGTGTCGAGACTATATGGGTTGGACTTAACTGAATGGGCTGTGGCCCATGATTAACACCAGATGGACCCTTATCTGTTGGGTTGGGCTTATGCTTGCCATTATCCAAACGCACTTTTACCTAGATGGGCTTGCAGCCCGTAGTGCAAAGAAAATATTTTACATATCTTGGGTGCCCATGATTAATAATCTTGAATAACTCAATCATTTCTTTTGAGCGCTTTTTTGTTTGAAAGCAAATATGTTTGACGCGAGGAAGTTTACAACACGTTTTATTATCGAAATCCCTTTCGATTTTGGAGAACTAATACACGATCCTTTCTTGACTACCTCGTGGCCTTGTACCAACGAGAGTAACAAACATTTTTGGGTTATCATATGGTGACCTAAAGCAAACAACAAACGCACTCTAGTGTATCCTCTAACATTATTACCACAAGGCTTTTTGTTGTGACAGCATCAAGACGGGGTCACTTACGTGATGACATTGAACCAAGACACACCCTAACAATCAGAATACTACTTATCAACCCCTTCGTGATGCGACTAAGAATGTAAGCAAATATCACCTTTCGGTGTTGCATTTGTAGCGAAACCTTAAACGAGATCGCCCGATGTAAAACAACACTACAAAAAATAAACGGCTTGAGACCCAAGTTCTAAAATTAGTATGAGTACATGTTTGTAAATCGGTTTGACATGGGAAGATTTAGAGTACACAAGAACATGGCAACTTAGTATTTGTTTGGTCTAGACAACAAGTTCACGAGACCCTCGGGAATAAACCAATTAAGGTGTCGGTTAGGCTAGAAAATAGGCCGAAAAACCACAAAGGAGCTGATTACCAAACTAAACCAATTACAAGATATTTTTAAGTGATTTTCCTGAGTGTTTACCACACGGATTCAACAACAACAACAATTTGTCACACCATTTTAACTAAAACACATTATTATCATCTTTTTTACTCATTTAAATTTTTTACCAATATTAAAGAGTAAGACTTCCAATTAATTTATAACATTCGAATTATAAGAACATAATATTTGTAATTCGAATTTTACAAATGAGATTACAACTTAACAATTTAACAAGATATTCATTGAATATTCTTACATTTAAATTTCGTGGGTTGATTGGGTGAACGCCGACCACCAAGGAGCTCAATTTGAGGGGACTTGGGACGAATTAGAACAATTGACGAGTGGAATAGCTTCCTTATGCATCCGGTAACAAAACCCCTTTATCAATTTTCAAAAGCCCTTTGTTTTGAGAAACCCTAATTATTGAATGAACCCTAACTTTTCTTTGAAACCTCTCTTGTGAATCTGAGATGAGGTGCGGTTTATAAACGCAAGAAGGGAAGGTCTTGAACTCTCTTTCTTTCCTTGGTTTTGTTGATTCACCCTTCTTAGCTTAGGTCTTGTCCCACGCCGCCCATTCAACATAAGGTAGAGATGTGTTAGGTGGATAGGTAGTTATTTGGAGGATGGTAGAGGTGAGGCTTTGAGCTTGACTTTCAAAATGAAGAGATGATACTATTTAGGTGTTTGTCTTCTCGGTTTATGTCGACAAGGATTAGAGAGAGGCGGATATGTTGGAAACGCGGGAGAGAGTTATAGTAATGTTATCTCTTTGTTTTATTAGATGGAGCAAAGTATAATCGATGCCCGTGTTTTGTCGAATCTTCGAGTAAACGTATCTTCCGTGCCGATAAATATAAAAATTTCGTTTTAGAAGCGATTTCTTAAACGTAATATTGTAACATTTTTATTACGTAGAAATTTGATTATAATCTGTTAGTTATTAATTTGGTGTCAGATACGTCTTGGTCTGCCAAGCTTCCTAAATTCATGAGATAACCTCTTGTTTTCTTTCGTAAATTATCATTAAATGTTAAAATGTGTATATTTCACTTATATAAGTATTTATTTTTAGTTTTGTATGTTACTGCACCTACAGTATGCGGGATAACTTCCCATAACGAGGGTTTAAGCTTATATACACTTAAATTTGGTCCAAAGACCAATAATTTCACATTTATTATGAAGATACTTAGTGGGTAAGTATTGTGTGTGCGGTGTCTTATTTATAAAAGAAACGAGATGACTTCTCGTTTTTAAATTTTAGGTATTGGTATTTTGTCAGAAAATAATTGATTTGAATTTTCTGACGTAATAAATATTATTATAATAATCCGAAATTTTACTGGTTGTTATATGTACTCCCAAGCGGAAAGAGTCCATTCGATGACGCACTAATATTCAGGTCCGAAAGCGAACAAGGTCTTTGCCGATACATGGGGTGACTAGACGGGTATCACTATGCTGAACATCGCGTCTCAACATTAGCGACAAGCGCTTGAAATGCACTCCCAAGTGGAAAGAGCCCAGTCGATGACGCAATAATATTCGGGTATGGAAGCAGCGATACCTTTGAGGTTGTGTAAAAAACCGAAAAATGGTTTTGAAACCCGTTTTGAAACCCAAAATTATTACCACAAACCGATAGTATAAAAAACCGAAAAATGGAACAGAAACATTGGCAACGCGCGTGCTACCCAGATCATGTACACTGCTTTAGAAGTCGTTTTAATTATATTTTGCAACGGCAGGGAAAAGTTGTCGAGTAGTTGTAATATCGTTTTACTTAATCTTGTCACTCACACATTTG
This sequence comes from Chrysanthemum lavandulifolium, assembly GCA_022545495.1. NCBI lineage: Eukaryota > Viridiplantae > Streptophyta > Magnoliopsida > Asterales > Asteraceae > Chrysanthemum > Chrysanthemum lavandulifolium. The sequence goes on along the minus strand of CM040245.1, from coordinate 179,862,387 downwards.
ATGCAAAAGGTTATTATCTGTCTAAGGTTTCGCTGCTCCCTGCTTTTGGGGTTATTTCTTCAACGACTGCATGTGCCACGAAAGCAGTCAAACGCGAAAGAAATTTTTTTTAAGAAAGCCCGCGCGGCGGGTTTCCAACTCGTTTTAAAGAAAGATGAAAAAATAATTGAGTCTTGATTTTTTGAACTAAATATTCATTCATGTGGGTCAACACATCAACTTGCTGTATTGTATATACTCCACTAGACAAAGCACATCCATATACCTTCAATTTCGGTTCCATTCATATTAAAAAAAAAAAAGCAATAAACATTATCAAGTTGGTCAAATATGCTCCACTATGAAAAACACCCCATGTAACATAAAAAACCAATAAACGTTTGTCAAACTTTAAACGTTTCATGTGTTTGTGTACAAGTTTGGTTTAAGTAAATTGTACTTAAAATACAATCAACAAAACAGGTACTTTCATGCAAATCTAACATTTTGCTTTACTCTCGCAACTAAAATCAACCAAAAGAAACCTATGGCTTTTATTGTTTCGGAGGGAGCATCAATAACTTTATATCTAGTAAAAGACCATAGCAAAAACTTTTTTCCGTTTCAAGCTTATGACTATTGCTAAAGTTGTATTTTTTAAATTAAAAGGAGCTAGGTGACGTCTTATCATTATATTCATACACATCGCTTTTTTCTCTCCTTTCAATCTCATTCCTTCTCATCTTTCATTTATTTTGGTCATCTTCCCCCACATTTCATTAAAATATCTACTTTATAAAAATATACTTCAATAAATACCACACACACTCACAAATCAAATCTTACTATCTTATAATGGAATATAATGGAAGAAAACTTTTTCTTTCACTAAATTTCTTAAAATTTAGTAATACAATTTACTATGCACCATGTACAATTCATGCAAGCACTTTTCCTCCATAAAGAAAATGAAAGTAATGTAAAGTAAACAATTTTCTCCCACTTTTGGGAGGAAATACTTTACTTTCAAATAGCCTAAAATTTTCACATTTTTACTTCCTTTTCCTTTATAAAAAAACTCAAGAACATGATAATTTTTTTGTTTTCTTTCATTACTTTCCCTTTTCTTTATAAAACAAACTTGAGAACACAGTGTAAATGTATTTTACTATCATTGATGCATAATTAATATACATTCTTAAAACACTCAGTAAATAATAAATACAAGTATTAAATACATAGTACAAGTCATGCAAGTTGTTAATTGATGATACTTAAAAAACACCCTTTCAATAAAAAATACAAATAAAAGAACACATTGTACAAACCAAGCAAACTACTAAACACAAAATAATAGAAACTAAGTAAAGTTTCACAAACTTTTTCCATTACTTATAGCCCTTAAACGAACAAACTAATCAGTAAAGCTATTTCTAAAAGAACGTACAAATGAAATAAATTTTTAACCGAATTTTTTTAATTACATGATACATGCAGCCGCATCGCACGGGGAGCATGCTAGTATTTAATTGTAAAACATCCACTATGGGTCTCACGGCTTTTGCTTGTCACTATGGTGAGCCGATCACCATTAAAATGCATTTCGATCTTGACTCGTGGCTTTCGTTTTAATGATCACGAGCAGGGACGGAACCAGGACGCTGTGAGACCGGGTGCACTTGAAATAAACTAAACAGTACTACAAACATAATTTTTAAGGACCAGGTGCATTTAAGAAAAATCAGTGTTTTTTTTCAAATTTAACACTACGACACAAATATTCCTGAGTGTCCCGAGACCCCCGGAACACCCCCTGGTTCCGTCCCTGATCACGAGTGACATGCATGGTCACATAGGGATGATCACTCCCACTCCGGATGACCTTAACATTATATCGTGATCCTACTCGAGACGCGCTATTCCTTTCTTTTTAAGTCTCCCCTTCTGGAGCAACAAAAAAGTAACTAAATGAGTTTATCTACTAAAAAGTATTCAAATTTAATATTTATAAAATATATTGTAGGATAGTATGTATAAAAATATAAAAAATTTGTTTTAAAAAATCTAAACAAATTTATATCACATTCATATTCTATTTATTTCAACAGATTGTTTATTTTTTTCTCATGCCGTCTCGAACTAGTTGTCCACTACTATACACGTACTTGAACAGTAACTAATTAGCTTTATAAAAAAGTACAAAAAGATTAACGGGTAATAATTTTAATTTTATTAAGCCAAATACCTCAGTACCTTTTTTTTTAATTAAGCATTTGCTACTTTATTATTAGGACAAGACAAATTTGATTGTTTTTTGTTATGTATTATTTGTCTTTTATTATTTTTTACTTGTCTAACTTTATATTTTATATTTTATATTTTTTGGCAGTTTTGCTCACTTTATTAACAAGACAAGACCTTTTTTTTTGGGTTTATGCTCCGTATTTTGTTGTTTTATTACTTTTGACCTATCAATCTTTAAATAATATGTTATGTAATTTTTGTTTCGCAGTTTTATAATAAAAATAATAAAAAAAGAATTAAAAAAGAATTAAAAAACAGAGTTAAGAGGGTATTCTATCGTTTTTAAGGGTGTAGGAATAACAGCCCCTTTTTATTACACTATTTGTTTTAGAAAGACTGTTTTGAAGAGAGATGATTGATTAAAAAAAAAGTGAAAAGATATTAAATTTAAAATTTTACTCAGATTTAAAGGAAAGACTGGGAGACCAATTTGAATTCTAGTCATGTCACACATCGTATAAAAAGAGCGGTGAGCACGTTGAACAACAATGGCTTTGATATCTAAAAGCCGACGAATTCACATCCACACGACATGATGCGTCAAATTCATAGGGCGGATACCCATGTAGCTATGATGGCCCAATTACAAAGAAAACAAAGGGATATGTTATACTTGTCCTTCGCCTTTAGGCCCACCTTAATTTACGGTATACAGTTTTTTATTCGTGTCAGCTCGTGTTTTCTGTCAGTTTTAAACTTTGACTTATTAAATTTTATATTTTTTGTTCCGTATTTTCAGGTTTATATATATATTTTTAATACAAATAAAATTAAAAAAAAGGAAAAAAGTGTAAAGAAAAAAAGGGCTTTATAAACCTCATCAAAGTACTATTTTTTGACGACCCTAAGTTATTTCTGTTACCAAACATTTATTTATGTACTAGCAAATGATCGACATACTTCAATGTCGTGTACACGACCTATAAGTTGACAATGATTTACTAGCAGTGATAATTTCGCAACCAAAATATCAAGTTGGATGAAATATTGTTTACAGAGCATTTGATTAAGTTAATATATTTTCACCTACTATATTGATCGATGACGAGGGTAAATGCTTAAAAAAATGTAGTGGGACTAAATAACACTTTTTTGGCCGTGACTAACAAATTCAACAAATTCTTAGTGACCAATAGTGTTTTTATGCCTTGCTATATATATTATTGTCGAATCATGGTTCCATGCACGTGTTTATTCAAGAGATAATGATAAACGTTGTTTATATTTTAACGTTCTCGAAATATACCCATGCTTATTTTCACTCGTATTCAAGTCAATGATAAACAAGTAGGGTTGGATCGGTTGGAAGCGAGGGGTTCAATTACTCCCTCTGGTAGGAGTCGCTTTCTACCTTTGGTGAATCTGAAGCCTCTCTACTGGTAGGGGTAAAATTGTCTACATCTTAACCTCTCCCAAACACCTAAACGATATTGGAGTGCAAATAGCTCGTGAAAGACGGCGTTGAGAGTTCTTTTTACTTTTATTCAAGTTAATGTTATGTGTATGGCGTGTTTCATGAATATCACCATAACCCAAGGCGGCGTTGACGAGTTCTTTTACTTTTTATTCAAGTTAATGTTATGTGTATATGGCCGTGTTTCATGAATATCAAGAAACACAATATGAGCAACAACGGATAACATGTTACATAAAATCTAGGCTCCATAGGTCACTCACAAGACCCGCAGAGTCAAACATATACTAGTTTTCCACATTATATTTTTATTTTTAAATAAATTTTGATTTTAAGTCCAAAACTATAAAAACAAAGTAACTTTTTAAATTCAATATTTACTTAATTTAGGTGTAAAATTTACAGTTTTCGCAAATCTTTTAAAAGTTTATAGATTTAAAAGAACCCCTTAAACTTTAAATAAATAAAAAAAAATCACTATTATTATTATTAGAGTAAATTACACCGTTCGTCCTTTGTGGTTTATGTTGACCGACAAGTTTCGTCCTTTGACCAAAAAAGGTTTATCGTTCATCCTTAAATGGCAAACGTTATGTAGCGTTAGTCCTCCACACTAACGGGCTCTACTAACGGGTGTTAGGCACCCATCCACTGAGAGTATTTTAGTCTTTTCCCAAACCCACTAAGGATGAGTCATGAACTCATGATATATTTACTAAAATAAAGAAATAGATAAAATTGGTCATGAACTCATGATATGATATTCCCACTTCCACCTCCATTATCATCATCTTGTACATCTTTGTGTAACCACCATCGCACCCACCCACCATCCCTTCAATTATTTCTTCCCTAACCCATCCATCCATACCCCATTATCACTTCCCATAATTCATTCATTTATTCATTCAATTTATTTTTTCTCTCTCTGAAAACCCTTCATTTTCACACACTTCTCATAATTCATTCATTCATTCTTTTCTTTTTAAGGTAACACTGTTTCTTCATCATGTGGTTCTTTGTTTCAAGTAACGACGTTTAGTTTTTTTTATGTGATTTTGCACGATTGAACCAGATTTTTTTTACCTCAAGGTAAATTTTTTTAACTGTTTTTATGCTTGGTTGATTGTTAGGTTTATCACGCTCCTCACCACCACCATTCACTAGGTAGTTGACCCTTTTTTAACTTATTTATTCCCAAATAACAAAACCCAACAAATTCGTTCCACTAAACAAACTGATTCGCGCAACACTTGTCATTACCGACTCGCGAGATCTGTGGTGGTGATGTGTCACGCAGTGTGGCCATGTGACGACTTGTGACCACCAGCCAGCTGTTGCGGCATTTCGGCGTTGTGGGTTGCATTGACCGGCGTTGCAGGTTTCAAGAGGAGTGGTTGGCTGGTTGCGGCATTGTTGAGATGATGATGATGGTGTTGGTAGAATTGCAGGTTGTGGTGGTGAATTGTTTTAATTGATTTGGTATATGAACATGTGATGAGATAATGTGGTTTGGTGATAAATAAAGAAACAAGAATAGATAAAGATACATGAAGATAGATCAAGCAGATTTCAAGTTTTTTAGTTATTGAGATTTTGGAATGGGTTTGAGGGTTTTTAGTTTCTGAAGTTTTGATTAGGTATATTGAGTAGTTGTGATGGAGAAAATGATAATAGTGGTGATATAATGATATATACATTAAAATGCAATGGATTAAGATAGAGACAAAAAGAAAAAATGGTTGGAAAAAAGGTGGAAAAGACGGATATACCCTCACGGTATCACGTGTGGGAGTTTAACGAGAGTTAGTGGAGCCGTTAGTGTGGAGGACTAACGCTACATAACGCTTTGCCATTTAAGGATGAGCAGTGGCTTTTTGGTCAAAGGACGAAACTTGTCGGTCAACGTAAGAACTAACAGTGTAATTTACTCTTATTATTATTATTATTATTATTATTATTATTATTATTATTATTATTATTATTATTATTATTATTATTATTATTATCATTATTATTACTATTGTTATTATTATTATTAATTTTTTTATAAAACATCACTTCATTAAACTTCATTAAAATCAATGATTTATGAGAATTGGTGGGAAGCCGAGACACTAGTTGGCTCCCACCTTTGGACACTGGCTTAGTCTATAAAAATAAAGGCACCACTCTTGATATTATTTGAGTGGCGAATAGAAATAGTCTTGATGCGTGCAAGTGTATCCAAAGCCTTCGCGTCAAGCTCCCCAAATGTTGAAAAAACAAAATGTATGAACTTGTAACCGTTGTCTTCACATTTGGACACATATTTCTTTTTCTTCTTCTCCACAACATTATGTAAGGCTACCCCTGGAGCCCACGATGTCACATCAATACCAGCAAAAGGAGAGATTTCGGTCACATCCAAACATGCATCCTTACCCTGGATCCAATTGAATAATAACAGATCTGCTGGTCGTAACTCTTTTCCAGCCCTTGAAAGAAACCCCATGGGGACCTCCTTTCGCACCATGATCCCCACCTTGGAACAAATACCAACAAGAATATCACGTACCAGGTTATGCCTGAACTTTACACCCACTTCACTAGAACAGTGAACTGCATGATCTCCCCATTGGTCCATACGATGCATATTACAGCTCGGACAAGGACTACCTTCAGAGAACATAGGTATAGTAAGCCTATAACACAACACCGAACGAAAATGACGATGGTTCATCCCCTGGCCCAACCCATCAATAGGTATGGTGAAAAGAAAATCTTGTACATGTGGGCCACGGATATGCAATTAATTGTAATATAAACAACATAATACTAGTTATAATACCCGTGCACACACGGGGTTTTGACAAAAAAAATTATTCTGTATTAATACTAAATATTGTGTCTTTAAAGGTAATTGCATATAATTATATAGTTATAAGTTTTGTGCACGTACGGAGTTTACACATAAATCAAAATTATTTTAACATTTTAGTTCACTATATACACATATAAGAATTTGCTCATGAAAATTGTAATATAATTACAATTAATACTTATGCACGAGTTTTTCATTATGCATTATTTGTAAAAATTTTCTGTTAGGTAACTCAAGATTTAATTTTATTTATCTGACAAAGATGTTGATGTTGTTATTTAAATTTCACTACTGATATTATGTTATACACATTATGCAAGTTTAATAGCACATAATGAGCGTTGATAAAGTCAAAGTATACTCCTTAAAGTTTTTTAAAAATGTTTTTCTCGATATCCTTATATAAATAAATAAGAATTACATGAGTCATTGTTATAAGTACAATCGCGTATATTTATTTTTATATTAAAGTAACTTCGTCTTACAATTTGATAATTATATTCCTTTTCCGATTAATTTAGCCGTATTTAAATGTAAACTCGTGTCCACATAGGTTAAACTTTTAAAATGAAATAAATGAGTCCTTATTGAGCGATATATAGTAAATAAAATTGATACTTATAATTTTATGCAAATTTATATGTTGTTATTTTAAACAACATATACATTGTATTTTTTAAAGGGATATTTGTTTATAAACCAAAGTTATTAAAAAACATGGAGGCTTATAATATTACACTTAACTCTATATAATTTTTTAAAATTCAACCACTAAAGTTTTATTAATTCCCTCCTCTTTTTTTAAGTTTTTGTTTTCACAAATTTGACACCTATATTTTTATGTGATATTTTTATAAACCAAAATTTTCCACCAAATTTATTAAAGTTTGACCAAAATCAATTTAATTTTGACTTTTATTAACCAATCACATCACACGATTTCGCTTACATGGCGAAATCAAGCTCTCCGATTGGCCCAATTGTTTTTTCAATAAGAATGAATTGACAAAATAACTCTGAAATGATGTAATTCCTTTATTATATAAAAGATATGCAAGGATTATAAGTTTTGAAGACAAAAAAGCACAAAATCAAGTTACATCTTTTATATAATAAAACAAAACCCCTAGTGGGAATTTTTCATTTAAAAAAAAATCAAATCATACCTTATTTGATAATAATTAAATTATTATTATTATTATTTTTCTTAAGAATATTTAATTAAAAAACCTAAATATTTCCTAATTTGACCAAAATTTATAAAATTTCGTTTATCAAAGTTAATTCTTGAAAAAAAACTAAAGATACATGTACTTCATAGTTATTTTTCTATAGTTTTGGATCATAATGTAAAATAAAAAAAGCAAAAACCGGAGTTGTTCTCTCTTTCAAGATTCAAAGATACACAAAGAAACACAAAAGAAAAAAAAAATCTCAACGACACCCAAAAAAAACAAACTAGGGCGACTAAAATATCCTTAATCAACGTTGCTCATTCTGATTTATCCAAGGTATGTTTTTCAGTTAGTAAATTCAAAGTATTTTGATATTTCACTTATTGATAGATGTATTAGTTCAGGGTTTTTGCTTTTTTGGTAATTAAGTTGTGGGTTTGTGTTCTTGTGATTGATGTGGTACAACTAGATTTGTGCTTAATTATTTTATTTCCAATATTCTAAAAAAGGGTGTTTGGATAAAATGGGTGTTTTGACTTTTATTAACCAATCACATCACACGATTTCGCTTACATGGCGAAATCAAGCTCTCCGATTGGCCAAATTGTTTTTTCAATAAGAATGAATTGACAAAATAACTCCGAAATGATGTAATTCCTTTATTATATAAAAGATATGCAAGGATTATAAGTTTTGAAGACAAAAAAGCACAAAATCAAGTTACATCTTTTATATAATAAAACAAAACCCCTAGTGGGAAAATTTTATTTCAAAAAAATCAAATCATACCTTATTTGATAATAATTAAATTATTATTATTATTATTTTTCTTAAGAATATTTAATTAAAAAAACCTAAATATTTCCTAATTTGACCAAAATTTATAAAATTTCGTTTTATCAAAGTTAATTCTTGAAAAAAAAACTAAAGATACACATGTACTTCATAGTTATTTTTCTATAGTTTTGGATCATAATGTAAAATAAAAAAAGCAAAAACCGGAGTTGTTCTCTCTTTCAAGATTCAAAGATACATACAAAGAAACACAAAAGAAAAAAAAAATCTCAACGACACCCAAAAAAAACAAACTAGGGCGACTAAAAATCCTTAATCAACGTTGCTCATTCTGATTTATCCAAGGTATGTTTTTCAGTTAGTAAATTCAAAGTATTTTGATATTTCACTTATTGATAGATGTATTAGTTCGGGGTTTTGCTTTTGGTAATTAAGTTGTGGGTTTGTGTTCTTGTGATTGATGTGGTACAACTAGATTTGTGCTTAATTATTTTATTTCCAATATTCTAAAAAAGGGTGTTTGGATATAATTGTTGAAACTATCTCAACATTCCTCTTCTTCGCCTGCACAAATATATGATTGAACACCAGACATTTTTGCTATGTTTTAGAAATTCAAATATATGATATGTAGGTTTTATACATACAATTTGTGATGGACAAACTAGATCAGGAAGGTGACATTGATGAGTTGGATAATGCAAAAATTACATCCCATCAATCTCATGTGGTTATCACTAAAAAGGCTATTTACATGCTTAGCTTCTTCCTTTCTACATGTATTGATTTACTAATTTAAGTTATTAAACAAAATAAACAAGAATTAGTTGTCACTTATTTATTGATATCATGACTTTTGCAGTTAATTTCAGGAAAGTATAAGGAACATGAATGAATATAACAGAAACCAAAAGTATAACAATGAAGCGTGACAAATGGGTGAATTTGGTGATGGGTCAAAACGAGTGGAGACGAGACATGTAGGTTGAGTTAAGACTTTTTTTTACCAATAACTTGTGAAAAGTTTTTAATAATAAGTTAGTGCGTTAAATTGTTACATTATTTAAGCCACCTTTAAATCTAGATAGTTGCATCTAAGTGATATTTGGTTTTGCCTAATATATCTGCTATGAAAGAGGGTATGACTCCTTATAAAAAAGGGGCAAATCGCATAAAAGGGTACCGATCTTATGTGCAATTTCAATTTACGGTACTCATCCTTTTTTTTCCCTCAAGTTGATGTATCAAACGTTTTTGAGTTGCAATGTTGGGAAATTTTTACATACATAAAGGGTTGCAGGTCCCCACCTCCTTGCTTTGTCTTCTCCAATGATATTTCCAGGTGACTTCCGGACCAACCCAATTCACTCAACCACCGATAAAACCCATCTAATTACTGACATAGTACGTCACTGTTACCATTCATACATCTCGATACCTAAAACTTACTGTCACTACTTCATTAAAAAAAAACATTTGATTACTAACATGGTATATACATCTCGATACCTAAAACTTATTGTTACTACTTCATCAAATAAAAAAAAAGCCAATTGCTCTGTCTATTCTTTTACTTCTTGAATAATTTATGTTTTAACTTTTACTTTGTATATGTTAATTCACTTGCGTATTTGCCCCTTTCAAACAATCATTCCACATTTATTTTTATAGTGCTTTAGTTAGCCTTTGTCTTCATGGATGAAAAGCTTTTGATTATGCCTCTGTTTTTGTGACTACCTTTAATATTTTAAAATGTTCGACTCGTCCTAATTCGTTTATATAACTGTTAAATGCCACTAAAATCTAAGTTTTGAGTATACATACAACTGTTAAATGCCGCTAATAAAAAAAACGGTACTAGAAGATCAAACAGTTTCTAAATGTATCTCATTTTTTATTTTGAGTTGGGCTATTGCATTTTGGCGATGTTTGCTTTTGTGGTATCAAAAAACATGTCGGAAGAAAAATCACTTGCCAAAAAAATGGATAACCCGCTAACTCTTCATTGGTAACATGTTAACCTCTAAACCATCCAACATTGCAACACACAAAAGTTCGATAAATTAAATTAAGGAAAAAAAAAGAAGATGAGCACCATAAATTGAAATTGGACATAAGACCGGTACCTCTTTATATGATTTGCCATAAAAAAATTAAGAGAGTTGATATTCTATCCTTTTAGGAGTTTAATTATAACTCTTTCACTTGATTAGGTTTACAGGTTGAATAGTTGTAGTTAAATTAGATGACTAGGTTTACATCTTAGGGTCATTAGCCATAAGTATTTTTGTTATTAGCTACAACAAAAAATGATGATCTTAATAGTAAGTTTTGACTTTGCATAGACGAGATTATACTTTTTAAATTATGATTGTTTTAGGGTCAAAAGATAAGATGCTAAGAAACAAGTAAGAAGCTGTGAGAGAACTTATTACGAAAGCTTTTTAAATTATGAAAACATATTGTAAAGTGTTCAATCGTGTACCACTACACTACTATTAGACCATCTGTATCTATTAGAAGTATGTGTGATGTTAGGCAACACTTCAATGAGCTTCAATGTTTCTTCTTCATTTGTTGGGTCACTTTGGGTATTCCATTCAAAAACATTTCTCTCGGGTCTATTATGTTCATATCTGACCAATATATTTTTGACACAGATTCTATGCAGTCAGGAATGCAATAGTTAACCATTTACCCCTTTTTCTTTCGTAAACCGAACCATACGGGAATGAAGGAATGAGAATTGTGTATTTTATTTGTCGACATCATTATCATCAACCTGATGAATGGTTTGATTTCTCAATAACTATATGCATATATCTTATGTGAGTCGCAATACTATAGTGGCATATGCTTCAATTCAAGTGTTTTAATGCCTTACATGTCGTGGTAGTAATTTGCATTTAACTGATTTCATGTGGATACCAACAATTTATCTCCAAAATTTCGGTGTTGTATTTGTTAGTATAAATTATTCTCTTCAACAATTTTGCTTGCGTCACTTATTTGTTGGTGATATTATGCATAACTTAATCGCCTGAGTCCATTATATAAGGATAACCAAGTTTATGAACAACTTGACTTCTACGGACTATCTACTAGAACTACTTAAGCTTTTAATAAATAATGATATATGCAACCTATATAGCCAGCTAACCTGGATAAGCAGTCACAAAAAGGTTTTCGTTTTTTCATAAGGGTGAATATTTCGTTGGATCAAAGAGACTTTATCTCATAATCAAATAATTTTGTGGGATAGTGCTAGAGCGCCGATACCATAAAGAGTTGGAGGTAAAAAGTAAAGGGGATAAAGAGTTTATTGCGAATATATGGTTGGAAATAAATTACATGCTAGAAAGATACAAGCTTTTTTTAAGCTCGGATGGAAGTTGTGTAAATTGAGGTTAATACTAGCTCAAGAATTATCCTTGTTGTGGAAGCTAGGACGTCGCAGAATGAAGGTGTCGGCCCGACTCTTTGGAAATTATTAAATTTTGTGAGGGCGGAAGTATCACCACACAACAAACAATCTCCACAGTGACTTGAAGTCTGAAAACTTCATTACTGAAATCTGTGACATGAAAATATGTGACTTTGGGCTCGCACAAATCAAAAGTGGTAAACATGAAATCTTACTTTGTTTGGAAACCTATGGTACCTCGATAACATATTGGTATCATGGGTGCATCTTTGCTAAACTTTTGGGGAGAACACTATAAAGAGTGTCTCAACCAATTGAGATTCATTATCAACATTCTTGAAAAACACTATAAAGTCAGCCTCCTCATTTTCTAGAATATACAATCATGCTCATCCATTAGCAGATCATTTATTGCAAAAGATAAAGTGCCACTTTCTTCTATAACTGTTTAGCAGATCATTTAAGTTAAACAAGTTCTTTTTCCGATGTTCTGGTTCTATGTGCTATCCGGTGGGTATGGAGGGCTTGGAATATACATGTTTTTCAGGTTTTTAAGGTTAATACGATGAAAATCATTGACGACATTATTGCAACATCTTAAATTTGGATAAAAAAATAAAGCTAAGTGTTGTTGTATTTCTTGTATTGATTTGTGTTGCAATGTGAGTATTCTTTGTATTCAATTGTTATCTTTTCTTGATTTGTCTATGCTAGCTTCTTACTAGCACGGGTTTTTAAATATGTCTCCGTCGTTAAGAAAACAAAAATATTGGTTCAACAAGTTTACTTCATGTTATTATTGATGGAAACGAGGATTCTATCTTAATTATGTCACCTTTTGTGATTGTATACTCGATTCACCTTTCAAAAAGTAAAATGATTGTTTTTGGACAATCAAGAATTAGTTTAACTATGCCCATCGGGGGTATTTGGATGTACGTCTTATAAAGGTTAATATTGACACTTAAGACATAACCAAATAGTAGGATAATGAAATCCTTAAAACAATATATTATCTATAATATTTATGTAGCCTATTATCAGTTTGTTTTTTAATAAATAAAAATGTTCTATTCAAAAAATTAGAAAAAACCACGCACGCGCACGGACATTATAACTAGTTAATCCCAATATCAAAATCTCACATACTCGCAAATTATAAATTCGTGAAAAGGATATAACTTTCTTTTATATATATCTTAAATCTTTTTATTGTAATTTAAAAAATGACCCGAATAATAAATCTTCACAACCTGTATATTATTATTCTTACTTCATTCATTTAAAAATAATGTTTATGTTTTCATTTTGAGATTTCTGAAATGAAGTGTCTACTTCGCATTTAAACAAAAAAATAATAATAATAATAATAAAAAGAAATATAGACATTAAGATGATATTTGATTGTGGGAGGCTGCCGCCCAGAAGTGTGACTCAATCCTCCGATTTTCTCCGCCACGCCGCTTCTCTCTCCAACGACCTTCGGTGATTGGGTCTTGCACCAAGAACGTGACCTCTGTTATAAAAACATACTCTAAAAATACCTTTATATTTAATAAATACGACACAAAACCAAAGTGTAGTCGATCGTGTATACGACCCACATCTACAAAAAAAGAGGGATTGATTATTCCCCACAGTAAAGGGATCGAGTGTGAATCGATCGAAACCCCTTACTGCATCCAGCCTTAATGGAATTTCATAAACCTTTATTTATTTACATAATGGTCATTTATTTTAAGACACGAGGAGTGTTATTTTTTAACTTTCCAATAATTAATTTTCATATTTTTATTTTATGTTTTAATATCTGTCCATTTTATATTTTAGTCAATCATAAAGACTGTTTTTAAGTTTTAAAATTAATAAAAATGAATAGAATAAGAAGGGAAAAATAAATTAAAAAATTTAATAAAATGTTTGTTCATATGTTAAAAGACACTAGAAAGAAAAAAGAGAACTAATGATTGCTCTTGTTATAAAGTAAAATAATTTGTTTAAATTAAATATACGCTTTTTAATTATTAGGGTTAATTCCATATATCCTTACTTTAAAGGAGGTGATCTCGCATCGTATTTTTGATTATTTAACTCTGATTTATGCGTTGCAGGGTTTGTATAGTCTATTCTGATCGCATGTATAATCTGATAATCAAAAAAAAAAGCATGATGTCGATCCTTACTTTAAACCTCTAAATGTCATCTTTACCCAACTAAAAATCATAATAGCGTATATACCCAATTTAAACACAAAATTTGTCATATATACCCTTTATACACGAAAAATTCATTTTTCTTTCCTTACCCCTAAATTTTTAATTTAAAAACACATTTAAAAGATTTTTTTGGCCGAAAATAATATTTTCCTTGACGAAGAACATGAATTAAAAAACTTTTTGTGCATTTTCTAATCTATTAACCCTCTATTTTAACTTTTGTGCTTATTGTATTGTTCGCCCTTTATTTGTGTTACCCTACAAACTATTTGGTTTCCCCGGCTAAAGTTTTCATTCACCGACGGCGTAAGACGGTAATCTTCACAACCTTCTAGGTAATATTCTTTTCATACATATCAAAGTTTAGTCAAATTGCAACATAGTAATTTTAATTACGAAACTACGTTAATGTCAAATGCTATCTGGTTTGGTTTGCTAAGTGCTTATTGGCTTATATATTTTGGATGGTGTTTATTTTAAGCTAAAATATGCAACCCCCTAAGTAGTTTGGATAAGCAATCTTAAATACCTACAAAGTTGTTGGTATTCTATGTGCGGTGCACTTGTTAGAGCTAATATGCTTC
>CM040245.1:179828058-179847533 GCA_022545495.1 Chrysanthemum lavandulifolium | reverse complement strand
GTCCTCCGATCATTGTAGCTATCACATGCCATGTTGATGGCGGACTCTTAAGAACTTGAGATTAGCATCTTCAATCTGAAACTTGTGCTTTGTATAGCTCCAACATCCGAGTAGGTTCTCAAATCATAAGTAGCATCAAGGTTTTCTCTTTCTCCAACGTTGAATGTTTCAAACCGCCGCTCAATGATTTCGTGCATCTTTTGGAAGCATCATTACCTCCAAACCTTGTTTTAAGAGCAGCCCGAGTTGCTTAGCATCTTTAGCATCATGGAACTTGAGAAGATGACCATCTGGAATGGCGCACAAGAGAATGTTGAGTGCCTTCTCTTGATTCCTTAATGTTGTTCTTTGGTAAGACCGCCTTAGGTGCTTTGGATTGTCCAGAACATCAATAGTTTCGGAACTTCTTCATTACCATTGTGATTACATTCCACGTGCATGGTCTATAATTGCAATGTACTGCCTCATCTTCGTGCTCCATAGATCGTACTCTCCCTTCTTAATGACAGGTATCCTGAGTGAGGTAATGGAAGGTGGTGGAACAGCATCAGTCGACATCTTTAGGTTTTAGTTAACTAGGTTTTAGGGTTTCTTCTTAGTCAGAGTTTCCACACAAGCTCTGATACCACTTGTTGGATCGATGTACTCTAACCAAACTAACTTAAATAGCTTGTTAAGGTTTAATAACCTCGGATAAATCCTAAGTTATTAACAATGAAAACACTGAGCAAACTCTATTAAGTATGCGGAATTTACTTAACAAAGCTAAGAAGAATAACTTTAACTTCGAACAACTTTATTAATAACTCTAACTCTGCTTATTATGCAGACTCTTTAACAACTCTAATAATATCGAACTTCTCTAAAACTCTAATAATATCACGTACATCTAATATCAATCTAGGCGTCCTTTTACAGGCTCAAGGATAACCCTAAACGATTTACAATTCTTATCCTTGTGCGTCAAGTAAACAATACTTAGAAAGTTCTAGATAAACATAACTTTCTATCTTTAATCAATTATAACCGACTTTAATATTTGCAAATACTTTGATGATAAGCATGACTTTGACTTTACTTAGCAAGATTTTGACTTCTTGCAAGACTTTATCTTTCCGCAGACTTTGTTAATCTTCAAAGACTTTCATATCCCAACAGATCCATGGCACCAAAACTTTAGACAAAGCGGAACCATTAAAATGGTGCCTTTGGTCCACTATCTGTGTACTGGCGGTACCAAAATACATAACAGACGGTACCAAATTTTTGGTGCCGTCTCATCCGTGGACACCCAGAAAGTTCACAGGCCCCATTTTTAGGTGTCGGGGAGTTTTCCGAAACCTGAAATTTTGCTTAAAACATGTGACATTAAACATTTCTAGTTAGAAAAAGTTAACAACACATATACAAACATAGTGGAGCATAGACTTTGACCAAGGGCTAACGATTTTCACATAAAAGTGAAAATGGGTAAAATTTGATAACACACTTGTGCTATCCCCCTGCATGAACCGGTTAGCATACAACATTGTTTTAAGTCATATTATCATCCTACAAATTAAAAACAACCAAATTTTATTGTACATCAAAGTTATTATCTTGTTCCAAACACTCCTTCAAATGAACCTCACTTATCCAACTTTGTAGATCTTGTTTATCATCCTACCAAGGCACTTGAACATCCCCTTGGTTTGCTTGAACTCCATGATTCATTCTCAATCTCGGGAGAGATGCATTGTACTCTTGAGGTGGAAGGCGAGAATTTGGAAGACCGTCTCTCTGAGCTATTTGATGATGACGATGATGATGATGGATTTGGAGGTTTTGCCCTTTTGCCTTTAGTCTTACCACTCGCTCGTCAATCAAGGGCACAAAAATGTGAGGGATGAGAGCATAGTCAAGCTTCAACCCTTTTGGGCTTGGTGGACTGGGTTTAAAGACTCTATAGAGACGGGTGAGGAGCATCCCGTAAGGAAGAGCGACCGATCCTTGAGTTGGAATGTCAATCATTCTCCTAGCAATGTAGTAGGCTAAATTGAATGGTTGACGGGTGGAAAAGTTGTAGAGAATGTGACAACGACAAGCATTGATGTGGTCCCTATTTCCTATAGTGCTAATGACATTGGCTCTAAGGAGTTCCTCCCATTTCTTGAATTCGGGCTTAAGCTCATTGAGCTCCATACCATATGGATCTCGGTTTACTTCCTTTCCCCTTCGAGTGACACGAGTTGGAGCGGCCCTTGCATTAAAAAGGTGCTCACGGATGACATCCTTATCCGCTAAAAGAGTTTGGTAGGGAAGAGAGCGGTCATTGATTGCATCAAGGATAGTGAGTGACCACTTATCCGAGTGAACACATGTACCTTGGTTGGGAATTCTAGCACTTGAGCAAATTGGCTTAAGGAGATGGAGTAGTCATTTGATTAATCCTAAACTTAAGATAAAATTCATCATCCTCATCAATGAAGGCCGTAACACTAGCATAGAATTCTAACACGAACCTAGGTCAATGGGTTCATCGATGTCAAGGAGACAATCAAGTGAATGGTGGCTAGTTCTTGACGGAGATTGGTTTCACGACAAAGGAGGAGTGAATGGTTCTACCCTCATGGAAGTATCTTTGCTCAAGACTTTTAAAGATTTTGACTTGTTCTTTGGAAAGGCCCTTGGTTTTGTGATGTTTGGGAATGTAGCTAAGAGTATCCTTGTGATCATAGAATCTTGCGGCTACCATGGTTATTCCTATGAGCAAGAATTTACATGTTAAAAAGAGAACAAACTTAGCGTTTTGGTTCTAGTGTGTGCCTATATGAAACGATTTGGAGTTGCGGTTATCTCGACTCATTTTATGCATAAAATGGTTTTAGTGGGGTGTTTGGCAAAAGGCATGAGATAACCCAAACGCTCCTAATTCAATGTGGCTTCATTTAATATACCCGGAATGCATATTAGTTATGCATTACCTTTAGTATTCAAGATCATGCAAGTGATGAAAATTTTACGCTTCTATTTGTATTAACAATGAAAATTATTTTCCTACAAGTGAGAAGCTTTTCAAAATTTTTGACATGGGGTGTTTGGTTATTTTGAATAAGGCCTTATAGTCATTATCCTTTGATTAGTGAGAAACATGATTTGTTTATGCAATGTGACAATGTAGTACCTAATTTCAATGACTAGTTATGCGATTTGCCAATTGAATCCATGTTTTGTACAAGAATATACATAATCCCATGTAATGATTTTGTGCACAAATTGGAATCCTAGACTCGTAATTAAGAGATGAAATGTAGTTAGGATACTTACAATGATGTTATCTTTATTGATTAGTGGGTGAGAAAATGTCAACAATGAGTTAGGTCTAATGTTGAAACGTTTTGGTAAAGTAGGTTGTGAGGAAGAAGATGTTTTGTAGGTATCATTTTTGCTACTGTTGTCACCATGGACCAAACGGCACCAAAAAATTGGTTCCGCCTTTGTTGTCGTTTGGTGTCGTGGGAACAGTACCAGGTTTAAACAAATTTGTTTTGTTTTGTTTGTTCTAAGGTTTAGACTATGTTTCAACTACATGTTTGGTTCCATTAGCCCTAAACCAAGTCTAAGAAGATTAAATGGTTCTCGTTTCAGAGGCTTAGTTAGAATGTCCGCAATGTTGTCTTCGGAGGATACTTTCTCAATTGAGATTTTTCCTTTTTGAACATTATCGCGAAGAAAGTGATGACGTATTTCAATATGCTTCGTACGAGCATGTTGGACGGGATTTTTGTTGAGGTCAATAGATCCTTTGTTGTCGCAAATTATAGATATATCGTTGAGATGAATTTCGTAATCCACGAGAGCTTGCTTCATCCAAAGAGCTTGTTGACATGCTTTTCCGGCTGAGACGTATTCGGCTTCAATAGTTGAGATAGCTAAATCCGTTTGCTTCTTTGCAAACCATGAGGTGAGACAATGTCCGACAAAAGTGCAAATACCACTTGTACTTTTTCTATCGACAGTCACCGGCATGGTCTGAGTCGGCATATACTATAGTTTCTACACCCGTTCCTTTAGGATACCATAATCCTAAACATGTCGTTTCCTTAATGTATCTAAATATCCTTTTCAAGGCTTCTAAGTGTGATACCTTGGGATTTTCTTGAAAGCGAGCGCATAGACAAACACTAAACATAATGTCGGGTCTACTAGCCGTGAGATAGAGTAGGCTACCAATCATTCCTCTATATTTAGTGTTATCTACCGATTCACCTTCCTCATCCTTGGTGAGTTTAGTGTCCGAAGACATGGGTGTCTTAGTTGATTTTGAGTCTTCAAGACCAAATTTCTTAAGCATATCTTTTATATATTTAGATTGGTTAAAGAATATGCCATCTTCTAGTTGTTTAATTTGAAGTCCTAGAAAGAAGTTTAACTCACCCATCATACTCATCTCAAACTCGTGGGTGCATGATTTTAGAGAAATCATCGCATAGCTCTTGACAAGTTGATCCGAATATGATGTCATCAACGATATTTGAACAATGATAATGTGTAATTCCTTTTCTTGGTAAAAGAGTATTATCTACTAATACCAAGGTGTATTTGTTTTCAACAAGAAAAGTCTTAAGTCTATCGTACCAAGATTTTGGTGCTTGCTTAAGACCGTATAATGCTTTCTTGAGTTTGAAGACATGATGTGGTTTCTCAAAGTCGGTAAAACCGGGAGGTTGAGCAACATATACTTCTTCGTAAATAAACCCATTAAGAAATGCACTCTTAACATCCATTTGAAATAATTTAAATTCATAAGCACATGCATATGCAAGTAAAATTCTAATAGACTCGAGCCTAGCTACCGGAGCATAAGTTTCATCATAATCAATCCCCTCTTGTTGATTATAACCTTGTGCGATAAGTCTAGCTTTATTTCTAGACACTACACCATTTTCATCCATTTTATTTCAAAAAACCCATTTCGTTCCAATTATAGTTTGATCTTTAGGTTTTGGAACTAACTTCCAAACATCATTTCTAACGAATTGGTTTAACTCTTCTTGCATAGCAATTACCCAAGATTCATCTTTTATTGCTTCATTTATGTTTTTTGGTTCAATGGTAGATACAAAATAAAAATGATTACTTTGATTTTGGGCTTGTGATCTTAAGGTTCTTTGATTTAGTTGTCCTATAACCTTTTCTAAAGGATGACTTTTGGATTCTTTGATGTTTATAATTTTATTATTTAATGGTTCATCTTCCTTGTCATTTTCAATTATTTCTTGACTTTCTACAAGTTGACTTTCAACTAAGTCATCATCTACCAAAGGTGATGTCTTAGATGGAGGTGGACTTTAAATCGAATGTTATGTTCAACGATTCCTCGACTCTCATTGTTTCTTTTAAGACAACGTGAGTAACCAAGAAATACACCTTCATAAGACTTTGGGTCAAACTTGGTGAGATAATCTTTAGTATTGAGAATGAAACATTTACATCCAAACACTCTAAAATATCCTAAAGTTGGCTTTTACCTTTATATAGCTCATATGGTGTTTTGTTTAAGAAAGACGATTAAGACTCTATTTAAAATATATGTAGAAGTGTCAACGGCGTTACACCAAAACTTTTGAGGAATGTTTTGTTCATTAAGCATTGTTCTACTCATTTCTTGAATGGTTCTATTTTCGTTCTACAACTCCATTTGATTGAGGTGTTCGAGGAGCCAGAAGTTGTGTGTTATGCCATCTGTATCACAAAAGTTTCCAAATTGTGTTTCATTGTCAAATTCACGACCATGATCCCTTCGGATCGACACAATGTTAACACCTAGTTGATTTTATCACGATATCTAACACACATTACAAAGTTCCTAATCGTGAATGACCATCACTTCTAATAAAAATAATCAAGGCTAACAATCTCCCCTAAGGGGTGGTCATTCAAAAGATGCTCCACTTGAATAGGTCTTTAATCTTTTGAGCTTGAACTTTGTGAGTAGATATAGAATAGTCTTAATTCTTTGTTCCTTCATGCTTTGTGATCGATTAATGTGGTTGTCTGCCGTTGTCGACTTCGTTGGTTAGGTATCTCCGTCTTTCTCCAACATGCTCACACTTCTATTTGACTTTGAGTTTCCAATGATGAAGTTCTCGAGTCTTTACACTTTGTAGATTCTTTGACATTGACGAAGAATCATCTTTAACTTTGAGTTGCCTTTGATTTTGATGAGAACTTTCATGTGTTGTTGGTATGAGCATGTGGCGAGTCCGCACGATCCATCCGCTCCGTAGCTTCCATAAGAAAACATAAAACGGGTTAGAAATAAGCGGTTCCGGCACTTACAAGTTTGAATTTCGAGGGTGTTAACAAAGATAGTGTGAAAAACGTCTCTAATTTCACAAGGGCCGTTCTGAACCTGAGTCCCATAAGTGAGATAACACGATATACCAAGTACATCTGATTCGGATGAGTCGCCGAGGTACACAAGCATCACCCCACGATTGTAGACCGCTTGAGACACACTAGCGTAATCCACGGAGAATTACGAAGTGACTGTGCCGTGGGTGTTTGATGTTGACCACGGCGAATTTCCATTCAATCACCGAGGATTACGGTTGTAACTCCCTCATAAATGTTCGGCATTACTAAGATGCGTGAGGACTCTATAATATATCACTTGTATCCTTATTGATGAACAACAAGCGATGTCATGTCAAGTGTTCCTATGATATCTTTTGATGAATCTCGTGGCTCTAGACTCAATTAGTGCATTTTGGTTTTCTGGCGGAGACTAGGAGAGGGTCTCCTTCTTCAATACCAACAATCTCTAAGAGAAAGTCGATAGATTATGTAGGGTTCCCAGTGAGAATGAAACAAATCCTTTTAAGAGGAATTGAGTGGCTAGAAGGTTTAGTGCGGTGCGTCCACCGGGTCCATGGCGTCTTTGTCTTCAATACCGGTGTCATCTAGTGACAACCGGTAGTAGATGAATTGAACCCGGTTTACGCCTAAGGTTGAATATGGAGGCTATTTCTTTTCACCCTTTTTCATTATATTTTCTTTTAATTCTTCAACCCTTCTTTCTCCTTTCTCACATTACTCCTTTTTCAATCATTCCTAAGGACTTCTAATACTAACTATTGGTGATGTCCTTGGTAGATCCTCCGACTCTGGCGGATCATAGGACTAATTTCCTATCCTTAGTCACCTTATAACTCCATGATCGTCCTATTGTTGCCATAAAACCATTTTGAAAATCTCTCAAAGTGTTTATGATGGAAAACATGTTTGCAACACTCGTGAGTTTTGTATTTTTAGAAACACTCCCCTTCACATGTGCTTATATGTTTTGATGTAACGCACATAGAGGGTAGAGTTCGCACTTTTGAATTGATCAACTTTAAATGAACAAGACCGATTCGAGACACGTTTACATCACTAGAGAACTAGTTTGAAATTATTACCCGTCTGGTCAAGTCCATAGAAAGTTTCTCGAGATGGTACATGATTCCTCGTCAATTCATTGGTTTCAACCGAGTCGAGCTCTTTGAGATTCAAACACCAATCATTAAACATTTTGATCACATTTTAATCACGTTTCTCCCCTCAAAATAGCATATCTATGATGTTTTGAAACAAAATGATTAAAAGATATGTTTTTCCAAAAGCATTTGGAGAGAAACTGATTTAGCATGAATTTTTTTTTTTTTTTTGGAACAATTGTGGTTTCATACTCCCCCTTAAAGAAAGCATATTTTTCTTACAGAAAATTTGGAATCATTTAAGGGTTTAGAGGGAGTTATCTTGGTACCAAATGTGAGAGATTTTGAAAAATCTTTTTGAAAACTTTCGAATCAATGGTACGCAAGATGAAGAAGATTTTGAAAATCTTTTGAAGATATTCGAGAAGAATAATCTTCATTTGTTTTAGGATAAGTGCTCGATATTTATGAAAATCGATTTTGCGTAGCACTTTCCTTTCTTTAAAGATCGGGTTGCGATCTCAAGTAGCGCAAGCCATTATGTTTTTAGGAAAAGTGCTTGAAAAATATTTAAAACCTTTGATTTTGATAAGCACTTTCCTTTCTTTGAGCGGGTCCTGAATCGATGTGTTCGAAGCCATTATGTTGAAGTCCGGTTTCGTCTTTGAAGTATCGAAAGCCATAATTGAAGAAATTTTGAGAAGCGACATGTTTTAGAAAACAATTAAAGAACTCTCGCTCAAGCATACGTACATGCCCGTATCATTGTTGAATGACATTTCTAGAAGCGTCATGAATATCGATTATCTGAGAGACATGCCGTGAGAAGAATATTTTGGATTTTGATTTTATATTATTTTTGTATTTTTGAAAGTTTTATATTTTATATTTTGCTTTTGTTGGTTTTCAAATTTTGTATTTTGTTTTCAAAAATATTCTGAGAGAATATTTGAAGAAAGAAGATTAAGTTTGGCCAAGTAAAAGTGGAGTTAAGAGTGGAACTAGAAAAGGATTTCCACATGCGAAATTGGCATAAAGTTCTTCTTTACCACACGGGTATATGAACCTTCAACACTTTACAAGTACCGCATCCACAGAAGAAGAATTTTCACAAATAACAGTGTTAGAAGTACATGTTTCCTCACGGTGAGGGTGATCACTATCAACGGTTGTAGTGGATCGACTTCCTTATCGGAATGATTGTCACTATTATCTCGTGTTGGAGCAAGTATCAAAATCTTTCTGTGGAATCCATCTAAGACCTATTTTGTTGAAAACTTTGCCGTGGGTATCCACCTAAGGTAAGATCGAGGAGTTGTTTTCTTATCGATCTGCGCTGGAAGACCTGTTTTGGAAAAACTACGTCCTGAAGAGATCGTCCTATTAGGTGTCTTTTGTTTGTCTTTTTATCAACGGGCTTTTTGTATTTGGTGTCTTAGTGGATTGTGCCTTGCACGAGAATTATCTTTCTTGAGATATTGTAAGGCACATGCATCATGATTAGTGAAAAGATACATTTTTACATGTAGTATGTATAAATTCAATATTCTTGTTTAAAACAAAGAAACTTTAACTTTGTCACCACGATCTTTTGAAATTGATTCTTGTTCGAAAAAGACTTAGAATTCCTAGTGTTGTTTTCTATGGGCATAGCAGGTTTCTTTTGCAACTACTCTTAGATGCAAGCCAATCCCTAGTCTTTTGTAGAGTGTTCCTAGGTAATGGTTTACTACTAATAGCATTGCCTTGAAATCTTGTAGAATTCATCACCCTAGATGTTGCACCTAGAATTCCGCCTTTTCGAGTCCATGCCTTTTTCCTAGCTTCTTCTAGATAGTGATTGTTGACCATGTTGTTAGAACCAACAGATTCTTTAAGCGGATTTTTGGTGCATTCCGTGTACTATTCCTAGAAATGCCAGTGTAAACACTTTTCTTTCTCAAAAACAGTTTTCAAAAGCTTTGATAATTCTCTTTTTAATAGCGGGGACTGTGGGTGATTGTTTTGACAAATCATTTTCTTATTGACTTTTGGAGGAAACCGAGAAATAGACATTTTGGTTTGAAAACCGGTTTGGGAACATTTGTTTTCTCCTCGGTCAATGGTTTTGCAAACTTAGTATCCATAGCCTTTCCTTTTAGACTTTCCATTTGAACTCTCAAAAGATCATTTTGCTCTTGCATGTCCTTGTAGGCACGCCATACGACAGTTTGTCATACTTGCATTCCTCGGTTTTCGATCAAGTTGTTTAAAATATGACACATTTTCTTTTTCAATTTTCATAAGAGCTTTTCATATTTTGAAACAAGTTCGAGGTCTCATCCGGAGTCTTTCATGATCTTCAATGAATATGTTTGCAAAATGATGGACATAATATCGATGGTCGAACATCTTGAAGAGAGTCATTTAAAGTTTCCAAAACTTTGATGTGTTCAACACTTTCATTAGCTTGCTTTACTGTGGATTTATGGTCCTTGACGAAGTCATTGTTTCTTTCAAAAAGCTTGTTCAAAATGGATTACCCTTGAGTTGATGTTAGTCGGTGAGGGGCAATTGAGTTTCAAAAACTTTTTCTCGTTCCATATCAAAACTATTAAACCGGATGTTTGTTGTAATATTGGTTTTAGTTTTCACCGTCTCTTGAAGATCCATAATTCTAGTTTTCACATTTTCCAAAATACTTCTCGCATCACTTGTGTTAAAAGGATTGTTTGAAGACATTTGTTCAATGTTCGAAAGAGATTTGGATACAACAACCGGTTTTGAAACCGATTTTGGCGGGTGTTGACACTTTGTTTGAAACACTTGGTGTGGTGGAAAATGTTGACTTTTCTTTTGAGAAACAAAAGGAAGAACATAAATTTGGTTCCATTTTTATAATCAATCGGTTTGATTTACGGATGTTTTTGTTTCATTTTGATCTACTCTCCTCGAGATAGTTCCAACGTTTCAAGAGAATCATGCACAATTATAGGTTCATGCAAAGGTTTTCCATCGTTCAACACATTCTCGAGATTTACGAGCTTTCTTGAGAAGCGAAGAAGGTCATTACCAAGAGCCATTTTATGCGATGTGAAAATCGGATTTGCTTGATTAGAAAGCATCTTGTTTGTTTTAGCGGAATGACCCGTTGTAAGAAGCAAATTATCCAATTTTTGATTGTTTCATTTTATCCGAATTTCATCAAGAAGAGAATCTTCTCGTTTTGAAAAATCAACAATCAACTTTTCTTCTCTTTTCAAGATCAAAGCAAGTGCTTTTTGTTTAGAAAGTTGGTTGTTTAGATCGAAATTTCCTTGTTTAAAGATTTTATTTTCAAATTCGATTCACATCAAGTGTGTCATACTTGAGTTGCAATTGTTTTCTCTTAAAAGCGAATCTCGATAACCAATTTCTAATTCGACATTTTGTTTGTATGAAATTCATAGGCTCTGGCGTGCTCTTTGTAACTCTCAATCTCAGCGGTCAATTTTTATTCGCGGCCTTAACCTCGCGATTGACCGTTCTAACTTTCTCAACTTCAATGCCACATTGAGTAATTAATGATTCAAAATAAGCACGTGTTTCCTCATCATTAGCACCATTCGTATCACTTGACCTCCATTAGGATCCATATATGGAGTTTGAGTTAACATTGCTATTAACGCTCTCCCACATATGTGTCATAATAAGGTTCGGGAGACGCGAGAATGTGGCTCATGAGTAAATGAATGTGGTACCTCATTGAGTGAATCGTGGTCGTGAGCGGGGTTGTGTCATAAGTACCGCTTGATGTTGTGGCTTTGTTGATTGATTGGACCGGAGGTTGCATTATCGTTTGCTTTATCTTCCCATTTTGGGTACCGAATTTTATTTCCTCAAGTGATCACTCAATTCCCAACTCTTCTTTTTACGCTAACATCAACATGTCTTGGATCTTTTCAAGCTTTGTCATTGGTATGACACTAGATCCCGAATCTTGTCTTTGAGGTTCGGAGGGCATTCGAATAGAAGTCACAAAATAGTTATTCCCATTTTGATATCCATATTCGATTCACAATCGACCCTTGATGTCCATCAACCGCTCCGCATATTGCATCGATTCCCGATTCACATTTCCATAATTCCCAACGACGGGTGCAACATTGCTATTCGATTACCCATCGCTCTATTCCCAACATTACATCCCATCGATTTCCAACATCTTGACCCAATGATTACCCGATACGGAACCGCTCGATTACCCATCGATTGCTAAATGATTTATCCAATAAAGAAAATACATTGCAAGGTCGCTTCTACTTGATTTCGGGATTAGTGATTCCTTGTTCTCGGTATTGTGGATACGGTTGTTGAATGACTTGTTGTTCTTGTGGATAGAATTGTTGTTGAGGTTGTGGAATGTATTCTTTGCAAGTTGTTGTTGGTGGAAGATGATGAAGCTTGTTGTTGTGTATTAAGCGAAGGTTGAGTCTTTGCAATAAGTGCCAATGGATCATGATTCTTTGCCAATCTTTCTTTCGACTTCATTCGCTTGACTTGGTTTTGTTTGAAAATCGTTGAGTTGATCAAAGTTTACCGATGTAAGTCTTTTGTTTGGTTGACAATAGTTACATATCGTCCCCATTCTTACGGAAGATTATTCAGAACTTGATGTTTTGAGCGATTGTTACGGGTGTCGACTGTTTCGATTAGCTCATTCATCAAAGTGCAAAACCTTCCATAGTAGGATTCAATGGATTCTCCTGGTGTAGATGTGAACTTTCCCATTCAGATTAGCAACTTGTTCTCCATGTCTTGATGACCAATTTCGTTCCATGACAAAGTCGTCTAACACGTTCCCACATATCGGCGGTTTCACAACCGTCTACCACAAGCAAAGATGTCTATTGGTAAACCCGTTGGATAATATGAATTGCCATGTCATACGCTTCGACTTGTTTCGATCCTCTGCGGTGTATTGATTCGTATTGAAGACGAAGTTGGTGTGGTGGGAGGTGTTGCATCGAGATTTCGGTACATTAACTTGTCGAGGCTTGAAGGGTCCATCCCGAATGGATTTAATCATGAGTTTGCCATTAGGTTTGGTCTTTATGTAGCAGAGCATTCGACTTGTCCATTGAAGATAAC
Source organism: Chrysanthemum lavandulifolium (assembly GCA_022545495.1). Lineage (NCBI taxonomy): Eukaryota > Viridiplantae > Streptophyta > Magnoliopsida > Asterales > Asteraceae > Chrysanthemum > Chrysanthemum lavandulifolium. The sequence goes on along the minus strand of CM040245.1, from coordinate 179,834,964 downwards.
CACCTTTGCCAACATAGGAGGTGGGTTTTCGCACTGGTGCATGAATGTCTTGTTGAGTTGCCATTGATGAAGGTATGATCCGATAAAGTTGATGTAGGATCGATTCAACGATAAAGGAGTTGTGGTTGATGAAGATTAAGCTCGGTTGAGGTGTTTCGAAAGTCGTGCTAAACTCGGTTCTTAAAAATTTCGCCAAAATTTGAAATTCACTATAAAATCAATTCTAAGGACGTATGAAAATTTTGAGTTATGACAATTTTGACGCCAAATTTGACCCGAAAAATTTGAATTTAGGCCCAAAATTTGAATTTGTGACCAAAATTTTCCAGTTAAACCAAAATTTGAATCTCGTAAAAATTGAACGTTTAGTCTCCTCAAAATTTAAATTTTACTCAAGTTTTCCTTAAAAACTTTTTTTTTTTTTTTTTTTTTTTTTTTTTTAATAAAATGAAGAGCTTAGGCGTGAAACACGAGTTCTGAGTAGGATATGGTTCTGAGTAGGATATGGTTCTGAGTAGGATATGGTTACGAGTAGGATGTAGTTACTGAGTAGGATGTAGTTCAGAGTAGGATGGCTTAGGCGTGGGATCTTGTCGTGGGAAGCTTAGGCGTAGGATTCCTTAGGCGTGGGATCTTATGCGTAGAAACCTTATGTGTAGAAACCTTATGAGTAGAAAGTATCTTACGCGTAACCTTAAGCTTATGCGTAGACAAAAGTTACTTGTAAACCTTACGCGTAATTTTGAAGTTATGCGTAGAGTTACTAGTAAGCTTTTAGCTTATGCGTAAACTATGGTTAAGAACCAAAATCCTTTACAACTTCATCGCAGAAGAGATATCCACAAGTCGAAGTGTTCCACACACTTATCCAAGTGAGGAAGCAGCGAGTAATGATTATAGCACGAAGATTCTTTACCAAAAGTTACGAGTAGAAAACTAGGGTTTTGACTTTTGACTTCTACTGTAAGAAATTTCCAACGATTCAAATGATTTCTTTTACCCGGATAGCCTTAAAACACTCGAATAACCCAAAATTTTGACCTTTTCACCCAAAGTGCATAGAAAAGTTACAGTAGAAATGACCAATAAACCAAATCTGAGCTTAAAATGAAGAAAAACACGTAAAGCTTGAACTTTTGCAAAAAGCGAAACTTTAGCACCAAATAAACCTTAAACCACAAGAATCTTGAATTTTGAGTGCAAAATTAAAGTTTTAAGCGTGACAAAATATGTAAACGTGAGCTTTATCGTAACCCTTCAAAACAAACACAAACACTCCTAAACCGTTGTTAGGCGATTGATACCAATTGTAAAGCCCTTTTATCACATATACCTTATCACAATAACAACCTTTACTACACAAACACCCACGTTATACAAACAGTAGGCGTAGAGAAAGATCAAGGAAAGAACTTGGTGAATTGAAGATATAAGAATCCGTGTATGTTATGAGTATAAGATGAAACAATAAGTTGTTTATTCCTTGAGAGAGAAAATACACACACACACACACTTTCAAGCACACCCCTCAAATGACATACTTGAGGGTATATATAGTACAAGACAAAGGATGCCTAAGGCTTGGCCATGGGCCTTGTATGAGCTTCGTATGAAATGGATTGGGCAAGGATTGATATAAGGCAAGCTTAACTAAACTAATGCCCATTTAGCTTAGCCCAATCCACGAGCCCGATGACTATTCTATCACGATATCTAACACACATTACAAAGTTCCTAATCGTGAATGACCATCACTTCTAATAAAATAATCAAGGCTAACACATGTTTTAGCCTTATGACTACTATGGGTTTATTTACCAATTTTGCAAGCGTCGCAAAATGTTGGTCATATTTAAGTTTTGGTAAATTCCTAACTAGCTCTTTGAAGATAGATTTTGTATAAGTCTCATATTAGTCGACCTGGCGTCTATGCCAAAGAGTTGAGCTATCATCTAATGTTGTTAGACAAAGTTTGTCATTAGATGTTTTATCTATTTTCATGACGTATATGTTATTTTTCCTAACTCCTTTAGTTATGGTGATACCATCTTTTAGTATTTTACTACCATTTTCTTCAAATAGTACTTTATACTTTTATCACATAATTGGCTAATACTAAGTAGATTAAATCTAACCTATCGACATGAGAAACATTTTCAATAGTTAGGGAGTTATGAGCGATCGTACCTTTGCCAATGATTTTGCTTTTGAGATTGCTACCAAAGCGACATTACCTCCGTCATATTCTTGGTATGTTGATAAGAGGCTTTTGTTGCCGTCATGTGTCGTGAGCATCCACTATCTTTATCCACTCATCGGGTTCCAATCAACTTTCAAGCATACCTAAGACACAAATAACTCAAGCGTTTGGTCCCCAATATCTCATGGGTCCGTTGGGTTAAACATACCATTACTTGATTCATGTGGAAATGATGGGTAAGAGTTCCATGGCATGTAACTGTTTTGATATGGTCTAGGGAAGTTTTGATTCCAACCGTTATGTTGATAGTTGGGTTGTATGTTGTGGTTGCTCTTAGGAAAGGCGTTTGGCAAAGGTGTTTTATATCGTTGTTGAGTAGTTTTAGATCTAAATTCATTTCTAGCAAGTCCTACTCACGATGTAACAATGGGTTTTAGTTTAACACTATCCTTGGTTTTCTTTGTTACTTTGACAAATTCACTCACGGTCCGTATCACAAACATTCGTCATACGCAATCCCCACGGCACCATGTTTTACAAAGGACGGAACCACATTTTGGGTCCGTCTGCGTCCGTGTTGTCTTGCAGCAGATTTGATGCTTTTTTTTGTCTTTTTGGCCATTTTGGTTTGACTCTTTGGAATTAACACCTCATTAAATCCTAGTCCATTCATGTTTCTGGTGTTTTTGAATTCTAACTATTTCATCGGCACAAGCAATGTTTTTGTTAAACCTTTTAAACTTAGAATTATGTTCGATTAGAACATCTTGTGTGAAGCTTTAGTTTTCTATTTCAAGATTAAGATCTTGACATGATTTGCAACCATCGTCATTTGCTTTTCCTTTTCTAATCGTTTTGCCTTTTCTTTTAACTTATAGACTTCATTTTCTATAAATTTCTTTTAGTCTTTAAAACTTATTTTAGTTATGATTTTTAGACTAAGCTCACACAATTGATTATATTGTTTTGAAAAGTGTCATCATCAATAGAGGAATAAGATGAGTCGAATGTACCTCGTTTGACTCATGTGCCATTAGAGCGATCTCATCCTTGCTCGACTCTTCATCATCCTCACTATCACTCCAAGCACCACTTACAAAAGCTCGTTGAGTTTTGCTTTTAGGTGGCTTGGGACAATCTCCTATTATATGACTTGCATCACCGCATCTAAAACACTTTCTTTCACCTTTACCCTTTTTATCATCCCGATCTTTTCGGAATGGCTTCTTTTCTTCTCGAGGTTGTCTTACAAACTTTCCTCTTCTTCTAAAGAACTTTTTGAAATCTCTAACGGCCATGGCATACTCCTCATCTTCACTACCAGAGCAAGATTCGTCATCATCACTTGATTCCGTTCTTGCTTTTAGAGCAACGGATTTGATTTTCTCTCTTTTTCCTTTGATGATTTCCTAATCTTTCTCCATCACCATTTCGTGTACTTTGAGGTTTCCGATTAGCTCGTCTAGTGTCACTTTTGAGAGATCTTTTGATTCCTCAATAGCCGTCACTTTAGCTCTCCACTTTGGATGGAGTGCTCTAAGAAATATTCTGACAAAGTTCTTACTACGAAAAGATTCATCAAGTGCTTTAAGAGATGTAATAATAGTATTAAAGCGAGCAAAGCCACAATCAATGGTTTCATCTTCAGGGATAACAAATTTTTCATATTGTTGAACAAGAAGATCAATTTTGTTATCCTTGACTTGTGAATTTCCTTGATGTGTAACAATCAAAGATTCCCAAATATCTTTAGCGGTTTCACACATAAAAATTCTTTCATATTCTTTTCTAGGCAAAGCATTATAAAGCATCATTTTAGCTTCATTATTTTTAGCTATTAATTTCTTTTGATCATCAACTGAAATATCTTTTGTTGTAGAACTAAAATCCCCTTTAACAATCACAAACCAAAGATCTATATCTTTTGATTTTACATATATTTCAAAATGGATTTTACAATAGATAAATCCATTGGTTTCAAAGAGTGGTTGTCTTTGCATAGATTGCCCTTCTTTAAAGTTTTCAGAATCCAGGGATCGTTTCAAGTTTATAAAATACAATATATTTTAGAAATTCTTGAGCAACGAGGCTCTGGTATCAATTGTGGAAAACTATAAGGGGGGTTGAAGAGTTTACCGATTAAAACTTTGTTTTGAAACTTATTGAAAGATCAATTGATATTGATCTTAGATATGTTAGTGAGTAGTAATCAACAATACATATAAAGAGTAGATAAGAAAAAACAATCAAACCACAACAAGTTGTTTATAGTGGTTCGGTCTACAAGGACTCTTTTCCTTGCCCTACTCCACTCCCAGTCTCACACTGAGAGTTTAACTTCACTAGTCAACAAGCTCCTTTCACCGCGGAGAAACCTTTACACTTTACACACTATTTCGACACTAAGCAAGATGTCGAGTTCTTTTAAGGGTACAACCACTCCCATACACAATGTATTTTAAGGACTAAAATACTAACCACTCACACTCACAAGATTATGATGGTTTGGTACAACAATGATGTATGAATCAACACAAGATAATACAACAACAAACAAACAAGACTTCCAACTTCTTGTTGAAGCTTGAATGTGCCTTGATCTTCTTTGCTACAAAAGAGATCACTAATATGAAATGAAACTGAGTTAGAAATGTTAGAGAGAAGGAATGTATGAGAATATGATAGAAAAGGATGAAAAACAACTTGGTTTGGCTTTGCTATTTATAGCCAAATTACTCAGCAGGCACCACGGACCATGGAACCCTCAAAAGGGTTCCGCCCGTGTTACAATTTGGTGCCGCTGGGTCTGACAGCAAGATCTACACAAAGTATTGTGTAAGATATGTAGAGTCTAAATCTACACAAAGTATCTAGTGAAATCTTCTAAGGATTTCAATGATGCACTACATGATGTCATGTGTTTGTTTTTCTATTTTTAGAATTATGTTAAAATGTAAATACATATGTAATGTTTTGTTTTAAGAAACCAAAACATTCTTAAACTAAAATACTAACATACATTATGGTTTAGAGTCATATCAAAATATGATTAATCATAATGTAGATGCTTGAGTGATGAAGATATTATTTGAAAAGCTTGTTTAATATCTATTATACTTGACAAGCTTTTAAGCTTTATAAAATTAAATTTACTTTTGTCGTTAACAAAACTTAGGTAAAGATCATAAAATATAAATAACGTTTAATGCCGATATTTGTATTAAGAAACAATAGCCAACATTAGATACACGCAACAAACTTCCATAAAACATGTTCACCATAGGGAGCCAAAACTAAAAACAAGTCTTTACAAAAGCAACCCCATACAAAGTGTTATTCTAAGGAAACAAACTCCTTAACTTGTTGAGGTTATCAAATATTATTTATGCTTTTCTTGTAGGGCAAATGACACAAAAAGGCATCAAAGTTAGGGTCCATTTCCAATCAAGGTATTCTACTTTTTTTCTTGCATAAAGGTTGCCAACAAAAATTTTTAGCGGTTGGGTTTTTCATTAACTTCCGTTAACAACTAACCAATAATACATTAAGTGTATACATTGAAACATTTTAAAATTTTGAAGGGCCAAATTTGAACATTTTCTTTTTATACTGTTATCCCCAATTTAAATCCACATTCGATCTCATCTCGATAGTCAAGATGGGTAGCTTGTTGAAAAGCGGTTTCACCGATGGTTTAAGCAAGGTTATTGAAAACGATACTATTTGCGGTTATTTATATTCATAAGCTTATAATACAGTACCAAAAAAAAAGAAGGAACAAACAGTTATGGATGATTATATCATGACTCCTACATTCCTACAAGAGGTGTTAAGAAAATGTCAATTTAAAAATAAAACATAAGAAAGATGTAAACTTTGTATTACCCATCGGAGCTAGTAGAAGACGCTAAACAATTTAAACGCCACTTTGTCAAAACATTAATACTCTTTACAATATGATCTAGACTTAATAACTTGAGTCAAACATATAACAACGATGCAAAATTATCAGTTCCATAAAAGTGTTACATCGGGCAAAGCTACAGTTAAGATATTACTAGTAATTTGGTGATAGAACCCTAGTAGTCTAGTTGTTCATATGCAAAATAATAAATAACAGCTATTCTTATGATCCCTGTGAACATCTGCCCAATCCCTTGCGGCTGCTGTTGTTGTTCTCCGTCTCCCTCCACCGCTGCTGCTGCTGCCGGCGGTGCCATATTGGTATCTCAGTCAGTCCGTCGGGTGGTTTAACCAACTTTTTCCAGAGAGAGAAAAAATAAAAGAGAGATGCAATCTACAAAGTGAACAACGGGTCCCCCCCCCCTTCCCTTTCAGTTAATTAATAATAAAGATGAGATCGGAATGTGTGGATTTCAGAATTGGGGATAACAGTTATAAAAAAGAAAATGTTCAAATTTGGCCCTTCAAAATTTTAAAATGTTTCAATGTATACACTTACGATATTATTGGTTAGTTGTTAACGGAAGTTAATGAAAAACCCAAATCGCTTAAAAATTTTGTTGCAACCTTTTTATCACGAGAAAAAAAGTAGAATCATGATTGAAATGAATATGCTTTGATCTTTTTTGTAGTTTGCCTTTCTTGTATATTAGTTGCATGAAAATATATCTTGTCTAATTTTATAGTTTTGTAGCCATTTTTTTCTTTTTATCGGTGTATTTCACTATTGAATTCGGTCTTTA